>ML786623.1:230976-259667 GCA_009831015.1 Picea engelmannii
ATTTTTTTTATTTATTTTTTATTTTTTGTTATTATAATTGTTTTATAATCGATCAAACAATTTTTATTTTGTTTTAATCGTTTTATAATTTAAATCAAACAAACAAAAACAAAAAAAAGATAATTTAAATCAATCAATAAAAAACAAACAAACAAAAACAAATCAAACAAACAAATAATTTAAAACAAATAAAAGAAAATTCAAACAAATAATTAAAAGAAACAAATAAAAGAATACCTATGCCAGCAAGCCACCATGAATACTCCATTTGGCCAATCTCATCTCCTTTTGAAGTTGCCAGAGAGCCCACTGCTCTACCCAACTCGCCAACTGCCCTCACAATCCTCTTCCAGTCCACCTTCAAGGACATGGCGAAGTCTACGTCCGTAGTAATATGGTTGAATGCATGCGTGATTAGAGCACCACACACCCGAATAACCATGGCTTCCCGACAATTAGCATTCACATCGGTAGGATCATCAACATTTTCTTCAGGCACGACAACTTGCGATTTATTACATAGATTGTTTCAACCATTGCGATGGAACAGTCAACAGGCATGGAGAAATTTTCCTTTCCTCCAACCAGCTCACACGCTGCAATGCACAGAACCGAAGGCATGAAGTTTGTATCAGCTTTTAATCTTGGCACACTCTTGATGATAAATTGCTTTACATTGAATGATTCCCAACAGTTGTGAATAGCAATGCTCCTTTGTCAAATATCACCTTGGACAATAGTTTGTACCATTCTCTTGTTAAAGCACCAACATCAATGCCCTCCTCTCTTTGAGACTGCACAGTCAAGCTCCCTTTAATGTCATCTACTGAGCGCATTCGTAATTGATTGTAAGAATCTTCTAAGACATATGTTCAACGAGCACAAATACAGAGTAGATTATAGTTGTTTTGCTCATTCTGTTGTCTAATCCGAGAGCGAAAAAATGATCGTTTGTGGTCAAAGTCAATTAAACGAGGTGTCTTGTGCATAAGAGAAGGAGACTTGCCTATTAACCCTGGATTTTTCCGCACAAAAGCATTCAGAATCCGTTGATGCTTTTTAGAAAACTTTACAAATGGCATACCTGCCTTTGGTCTTCTATATTGTATAGCATCACTCACACTAGAATCATCAAGATCATGTTGCACAACAGTGGGTCCTAGCTGCAACTTCTCACATAAAACAAAAAATGCCTCTATAAACGAAAAAACCCTTTGTGTATTAGCAAGAAGAGGTGGTGCCATGGATGTTGCTATAGTATTCTTGCTTGATGCAGTAGAGAAATCAGAAATATTTCCCAATCACAGTTCTATTTCACTAATAAAACTACTCAATCCTTGCCATAATGGATCAAGTGTTGCATTCCTTGGTTACAACAATAGCTTTCCAAGTGCAATTGGAATTTTCTGAACTCTTCTAATCATTATTAGTATTTGACCTTGCAAGGACAACCTTTTACATCTCCAATGTTGGCAATCAAAACCAATTGCCCAAGCATCCAAACACAAACAACCATCGCTCCACCCTGCTATCCTCGAGGTAGCCCAACAGAAATAACATTGGCATATAAGAAAACGACATGTTGCACATGTTTAGGACTACCTCCCTGATATAGCGTGACAGTTTAGAAATAATACCATCGAAAAATCTTCATCAATTGCCAACAACAAAACTGTGAGATAAATGCCAGTATCACACAACCAACTATAATTATCTCTTCTTCAAAATCCAGATATAAAAACACAGGCTGCTTGAATAAAAAAAAATATATATGGGACAGTTAAAATAATAGTTTTATCTCCTTCAAAGGATCACGTTTGATTAAATATAGATTGGCAAGAATATGTTGCAAATCAAATTAATACGAAATCAACGAAAATGGGATTTAATCTAGCAACCTCCGACAAAAATTCTTTGTTCGGTCGAATATGAATCTAAAAACGGATTTCAAGGGATATGCTGAGAAAAAAATGGATCTTCTTACTTGGTCGATCCCTCTCAACATGAATTTACCTGCTCATTTATTTTAATCAGTTATTCCAGCAAGGTTGTTGGAGTGTGCACCTTCATCTTGTCCAAATATGCCATTCAATCTGCATACCAATCGCGTGCAATTGTATTCGATCAAGTTTAAGTAGCAGCTTCAACTCCAGGTGTGGATTCATTCAGCTAGGTGAACGTTGCATATCTCCTTCATCATTGTTCTCTTCATTTTAATTATAGCACGTGAGTAATATACAAGCAGATGTTCATGCACAAATAAACAATTTCATTCTGATCAAATAAATTAGAGTCTCGTGCTAGTGAAGGCTAGCTGAAACTAAGTTATTGATTGACGGCCTTTATCTTTGATTTGTTAATGAGGACATGCTGGTCAAAAAAATAGAACCTTAGACCTGCCTTTGTTCTCTGCATTTAAAATTTATGATATATTATTTTGTTTGCAGGTTGCTATAGGGGTGTATTTGTAGGGAATCAAAGGAAATTTTCTCACAAACGGTGAATTGGGATTAGCTGAAATTTTACAGGCAGGTTCCTATAGTCCAAATGCTTTTACATGCCAAAACTCAGCCATACCCACATCACAGATTTCGAGAAAAATGAAAAATGGCTGAAGGTGACTATCTTAATTTTCTTGAAACTTGTGCATTATATTGGGCTGAAATTTACTAGGTTTTTTTAATCATAACATCATGTACTTCCAACCCAAAAATCACAAGAACCCAGATCCCGGTTTGTGAGATATCTTCAGTTTAATTTCTGCATTTTTTCTTTATAATTTGTGTGTTTATTCTTTATAGTTTTTGTTTTATCGTTTTGTTTGCAGATCGAAGGATAGAGGCACAAATTTATTATATTTTTTTCTTTTTATGTTTTCAGAAAATAAAGAACTTTTAAAAATTCAATGCAAAACTTATTAAAAAAAATTGTGAGCAAATGGAACAAACTTATTGAAATTGTAGACGAAAAATATATTATGCAATTTTTTCATCATCAACAATTAAAATTCTTCCTAAAATCAATTTAGTCATCCTACTTTCTGATCCTCACGATCGCACGAAGGACAAAGGAGAGCATACTTATTTTAGTAAAAATAAAAAACTTGAAAATAAAACCCTACCTATACTACGCTAATTAGAAATGAGAGAGTAGTTACGTATAATCAAACAACCAATGTAGCCATACACGCAACAGTAATAAAAATATGTTATTTTTCAATTTCGCAATTGACAGTCGGGAATATGTATGGGTGTGCGAAATTAGCTGCTGAAGTTCTAAAATAACAAAATAAAAAGGAAAACTAAGTGGAACTAACCTAGTAATTTCTTGAAACCAGCGTTCGATCAGGGTTTCGTAGGCATAATTTGTCTTACTCAGATCATGCTACAACTTCTTGTTGTCCTCCTCGACCTCCTACTTGCCTAATTGTTCTTTATTAAATATGCAGGATTCTTCATATGTTGATTCTTCGTTCGCCTCTGGAGGAGTAATTAAGCTTCTGATTACTGTCAAGATCTCCTCTTCCAGAGAAGAGGAGATTCCGACTTTTGCTAGGACCTGAGTGAGCTATTCCAAGATTAAACTCATTGTTAAACCATGTTAAAAAAAAAGATTCTTACAGCACCCAAAACCGAAATGAAAAAAACTTGAATAAAAGCACTCTTACTGAAATGGAAAATAATTACTCTTCATAGTTGCAGAAATTAAAATGTTCCTGATAGTTGGTAGGGACATTGAGGAATCTACACTGAAGCAACTCTATGACCCTTAGAACCAACACATGCAGATCACGCTTGCAGAATTGAAATTTTCACTAACTTGCATGAATTGAAATTTACACTACCCTACATGTCCTTACCCATATGTCACTTCAGAGTTAGGAGCATGTCTAATCACACTTGCATGAAAAAGAAATTTAAACTACCACACTTGCAGGAATTGAAATTTACACTACCTTACATGCCCTTACCCATATGTCACCTCAGAGTTAGGAGCATGTCTAATCACACTTGCATGAAAAAGAAATTTAAACTACCACACTTGCAGGAATTGAAATTTACACTACCCTACATGTCCTTACCCATATGTCACCTCAGAGTTAGGAGCATGTCTAATTACACTTGCATGAAAAAGAAATTTAAACTACGACACTTGCAGGAATTGAAATTTACACTACGCTACATGTCCTTACCCACATGTCACCTCAGAGTTAGGAGCATGTCTAATCACAGTTGCATGAAAAAGAAATCTAAACTCCAATCCATCATACTTCCCCGGCAACGATGCCAAAATTTTGGGCTCTAAAGATGTCCTAAAAAACAACCTCTATGCATCAACCAAAGGTAGGCACTGACACAAGCATTTTACTTGTCGCCTACGTAGGTTCTTACCTTTCATTTTCAATACCTAGCCTCCAGAGATGCAACAACTGTAAAGGAACAACAATCGTAAAGGGAACGACAGTTGTTCTATTCAAAGGAACAACATGACCTACAAAAGGAACAACAATCAGAACAAAAGGAACAACAGTTGTTACATTGGGCCGAACTCATGTTGAATTAATTGCATTGTAGTATTTGCCCAACTATCTAATTTGTCAACCCAGGGTTCGTAAACTGACGAAGCACACACAAAGTATATGTGAGATTGAAGCAGGACTAATCTAATCTAATGTTTAAGCTACAACTAAAATTGAATCATTAATCTAACACACGACTGAAATAGAAGCATTAATCTAACACATGACTTGGAATTGAATTAATCTAGGAATGAGAAATTGTGTGAAGGAATTAATCTAGAAATGGAGAACTACATGAAGGAAAAGCAAGTACAACATGTGAAGAGTTAAATAACACAACAACATATGTGAACTCATGCCAATGAAGCAATCTTCTATTACAATAACCAAATCAATTTTCATAACAAAATAATAAAAGCATGAAAATCAAAACCATGAATCAAAGCTAAGAATCCCTTTCTCTTTCGAATCCTAATGACTACCATTAATGACTACTCTAATTCTCTACTTACAACTAATTGAATTCTAATTTCTCCTAATTGAATTCTCATGAAGAGAGAGCACTCTCTTTTATACATGAAAGCCTTGAAGATAAGATAACCATCTCATTATTACAAATCCACTTTTCTCTCAACCTGTTTCTCATTATTACAAAATATAATCCCTTTAAATCCTCACACACATCTCTCATATATCTTAGATAAGATATTCCAACCAAATCTCCATGATCTTTTCCTTGGAATGGACTTGAATTATCTCCTCAAATATTGAAATGGTGGAGGAAGTATTCGAGAAGTCCTTTGAATTAATCCTTCACATATTCCTACACATTACAAAGCTCACACATATTTGAGATATATATGAAAACATGTCAATTTTCTAACATTTAATCACAAATTCCCTTTTAATACTAAAATGAATAAAGTGGAGAACAATAAGGTGAAACCCAAGTATATTTATGGAAATGATATCGTGAAAGGTTAATGGGGCGATGAAGTGTGAAGAATGATGAAGGGAAATATGGATGAAATATGACATTTCTGAGCCCCAACAATTAGCTCGAGCTGCCTCAACTTGTTGCTTCACTAGAGGCTCTTTCTCGATGAACTCTCAAATGACTTGCTCAGTGACAGGCCCTTCCAGGCACTATTCTAATGTGGCGACCACCTATTCCAGCTGTGGTCATTGTCCCTCGATCTCTTCAAAAAGTGTGCAAGATTCATCCTGCACCGACTGAAGTCGCTGTGTCACTTCCATCACTCTGCTATGGATGGAATTGACCTGATGCTGAACTACTCATTGCTCCTATGATCGTTTCATCTTCTCAACGGCCGTAAGCTGCTTCAACTGCGCTTTCATAGTCGACATCTGTTGCTTCTCCTCCTGGAGTTGTGCCTCTAACGTCCTCAGTTCTGGGTCTTCTGCAAGGTGCTCATAGGTTTGCACACTTCAGTTACTGAGTTACTTGCATTCTAAAGCCAATGCCTTGATTCTTTCTACTGCACTCCTAACAGTTTCTTCCCTTTGATCCCTCACTTCTCGCGGAGTGCTCGACACTGCTTGAAGTTCTAGCTCTACTACTCTTGCTTGAAGCTCCTGGATAGCCTCATCAAGCTTCTCCACTTGTCTCTCGGCTGTCTCTCGGCTGTCTCGTCTTCCATCTATGCCAATCCCGGCATAGAGTAAAGTGCTCTATTCATGGCCTCTTTAACTCCAATCTGCTCCACGAGCAACTGATCTTTCTCTTTCTATATTTGTTCTCTATCCACTTCGAACTTTGCCTAGAGGTCATATTTCTCTTGCTGTACAACCCAAAGTTTCTCTAGGGATTCCTCTTTTTCTTGATTCAAGGCCTCGGTGGCCTACTCTTTATCTTCCTGAAATCGACGAAGGCAAGCCTCTATCGTATCTTCTAATCTACGTAGTTGGGAAGGTTCATCCCCCAACTCTATACCTTCTGATGACGATGTCGCAGTAGATACTGCGCAGCTCGAATGGAGAGCTTGCTATGCCCCTTTTAGCTCTGCTTCGATTCTATCATTCATCGTTTTCTGCTTTGCTTCATTTTGCTGTAAGATATCCTTCGAAGTATCTGCTACAACTACGATGATGAGGTCAATATCATCCACCGTGAGCACATTCTGCGACTGTGGCTTGTTGGCTTAGGACTTATTCCGCGTTAAGGGTTTCTTTGGAGAAACCTTCCTTTTCTTCGACGTCTCAGCCTTTGTAAGGGGGTCCTTTAGCGGTGTTACTTCACCCTTTTCTTGCTTGTCTTCTTCCCCTTCCTTCTCTTGGCTTACTTCATCACCTTCTCCTACAGGTGAATTAGACGTAGTTTTCTCCGATGCACTGTTTATCTCCTGCACTTCTTCATTCTTCTTCTTCTTCCTTGTGCTGCTTGGTCCATCATAATCTTCTCAGGTGACCAAAGGGCTTTTGATGATGTCGGGGTTGTATAGCTCTGCATCTCCAACTGGTACCAGGAATTCCGCTGGCCATTCCTTGTTTATCTCCTCCATATCTTCCTCAGTCAATTTATAATATCACTGCAACTCCTTCTTGCTTTTGTCCCCACGCGCTGTGATATATATGAAGTGGTGGTCTGCGTGGAACTTCACGAGTGGCCTAAACCGAGGGAGTGTATTCAGTTCCATCCAAGGGAAAGATTCAATGGCCCACGTGAGCTGTAGGTAGTAGGTGTGGAAGACAGTGTTCGACTGCCACTGCTTTGCCATATCACTTGAATACCACAAAGTGGTGAACCTTGCGGCTAGTGGTTCCGTCGGCTCGACTTCAGGGAATGTCACTCCCTCTGGCATCTCCCAAGTGACAAAATCAATGAGGATAAAAAAAAAACTAAAGTGGAGCTCATAGCCTTGGTCTTGTGCTTTGTGACAGTCCTTCTCTAACTCATTGATGAGGTAGCTCACCTAGTTCATCTGCATGCCTTCAACGCACTTTCTTGCGAGGTCAATGACAAACCCTGTGACCTGCGTCGGTCTGTGCTTCCTGACGATCTTACCAACAATCAATTGGAAATCTAGGCATACTGCGCCATCTTAGATGTATGCTACCTTGTAGCCTCACTCCCCTTTCTCCACATCATCATAGGTTTCCTTGATTTGCTGCGCTAGGGAGCGATCTACAACCTTCCCTGGGTAAAAATCCTGAGGGTTCGGTCCCTGCATGCTCAGTCCAGTGATCATGTGGATCAATGCTAGATCCATAGTCACGTGCCTATATAACCATATATAGCCTCCATGGTAGCACGACAGGAGGAGTTTAACGCTTGCGTTAAACTCCTGATGTCTGCCTAAGTGGGGTATCTTCATGATGTTTAAAATGGTGGACCTCGCGATCTGCTTAGTCCATGGCTGGGGGATTATCTTTGGCTTCCTCCCAGTCGTCTTGGTCAAGTACCTATGCGGTGTGAGCAATGCATAATTATTCCTGTCTCCTAGGTTAAATTCGTTGATCTTAAGATCAGTGATCAAACCCATCTACGGTCCTACTCTGCGTATCCCCTTCGGGAGGTACACAGTGATGAGTGTATACTCGAAATCTCGCGGGATGTTTTCATGACTAACCATGCCAGCCAAGGGTGGGATGTAGTCAGGAAAGACCGACGAGATCAGCTTCACGTTCTACAAGTCGTCACGGTGCTTGCTTCTTTTTTTTGTCATAGTTCGGCTAGACTGGCGTTGTGCAGTTGATGGGGATGCTTGCAATCCACCCATCAATGATGCCTGTACTCCTACGGACATGAATTTCTCAGCCATAAGGTCGATCAAAATATCTTCCATAGACTTCTCTACTGCGCTAAGTTTTCCCAACATGCACGCTTGTAAGAAATTGTCTCGGGTAGGCGAACAACCTCTCAAGAAAATTGAATCGGTGGTGAGGTCTAGACAACACAGCGCAGTATGCAATTACTTCTATGTTAGCTCGAATATCTCAGTTTGCAAAAGTTTCCTTGATGCAGTATTCAATGGATTAAATAAGCAATGGCGTAACAGACTCCTCCAACGAGCAAGAATGCCTCAATAAATATGATTCCATCCATTATGGTGCGGTCCCAACGGTCCAATGGAAATATTTCCGGCAATAAATACATTTCTAGCTGTTCTGGAGCGTCTTTCTAACAGCCAGGATGTCTCTCAATGGTCATATAGTTTTTCTGTGGAAAAGTGCCTTTCTGCATTGTTGTGCTATTCCGACGAGGTTCAATTTCTGCAAGCCTTTCTCCTGCGCAGTCCTCTATGGAATCTCCTACAATTTTTCTAACTTTTCTTTCTTCTTACTGAGCTTTCTTGCCTTCTTTCCTGTGACTTGAGTCTCTGGATTCCTCTTTCCATTCTCATTCTTGTTTTCTCTTAGTGAAGGTACTTCACGCTGCTGATGGTCTTTCAAAGGGGTTGGGTGTAATACCTCTTCTTTTATTATTTCTGGGGTAGGTGCTCTTCTCTCCTGCATGGATAGGTTTTGTAAGCCTTCTTGCATTCTTTCAACTTCGATAGCCTTCTGCTACTTCAACGTGTCTTCCTATTCTTGTACTAGTTTCTCTATTTTCCTCGTTATGAATTCCCTTAGTTCTTTCTTTTTATTTTCTGTAGCTTCCTCTTCTTTGTTCCTTCAGACCTGATCTTTCTCAATCTAGGTCTTACCTAACAAAAGTGGAAACGGGGCATTGTTCTCAACAAACTTAATAACCTCAAATTCTTCTTCAATCGATGTTCCATGAGCAATCATAGGTATAATAGTAACTCTTCCACATAGGGTTATCATCTTTCCTTTGAACAAATGTATTCTTCCCAATGAAGGTACCATAGTAGGCTTTCCTAAAATTTCCCAAGTGTTTTCTGTCATAATATTCACTTGTGTGTCCTCATCCAATACACAATCTATGTCAAAGTCTCCTATTCTCGTCTCTATTTGTTGTTTTTCTTTCAAGATCTTTGATAAGTTGTCATCTCTATGATCATTCATGGTTTCTTTCATCTGTAATAATAGAGTCTCCGATTCTTTCTGGTTTTCTAACATATCCTTAGTTTCTTGACATTCTTCATAGTTTTCTTATCTCAGATTCATCTTTTCAACTTTAACAATCATTCTTGGACAATCCAAAACTTCATGGCCTACAACTTTACAACAAAGACAAATAGGACCTATGCCAGGGCATGTCTTAGCAAGATGTCCCGGTCTTCTACAGTTATAACACAATTTCAATCCTCTCTTTCTCTTAAATGATCCCCAACCTCTTCTGTACTGCACACTGGGATCACAGTGATGGACCTACAAGCTACAAAAATTCTTTCTAGGATCCTGCATCCACTTGTTAGTCAAAAAATTCTTTCTATGCATAGGAATAACATATCTTTCACTATTTATATCAAATTTATTTAGATTAAATCTTATTTCTTCTAGTTGTGCCCTAGTGTTCAGACTAGGACAAGATCTATCAAACATACTTAGATTCATACTTTCGAAGCAAAAATTTCCACTTATCTTACCTTTACAAGAGCACAGAGATTTAAGATCTTACCTCTTTTCTTCAGTTCAGGTTCCTTTCTTAGTACAGAGCTTCACAAATAAAGTAGAATACAATGCACTACAACGGAAGATCTACGCACAGAGCTTTCTCTTTTCCTCAGTTCCAAGCAATCACAGTTTCAGGTCCCGGCAACGAAATCATTTTTTGGCACAGGGGCAGACCCAGGGTTCAATGCTTCAACAATGCACGAACAAAACCCTAACTATCGGCCCTTTCGGCAACACTTGCGAAGCAGATGAATTCTCACCCGAGGTAGGAGAAGGGAGGGTTGTAGGACTCAGGTGTCTACAACCTAGATGGGACACAGATCTATGATCACAATACTTAACAGAGCACTTAGCCAGTAACATTCATTAGTCTTTAACCCTTATTCACATCGCAGGATAAGCCCTTATTACAGATCAACGCAGTAACCAACCAAGATCAAGCAAATCAATTCATTCAACACATAACATCAGAATAGATCTAACATTCATTCACCTCGTAAAGCACTAAGAATTCATAGATCTATCTATCATATATCAAGATAAACACATAAAAAACATAAATAACATTGCACAAAGAACAATAACACATAATATACGTAGTTCACCCCAGTGTGGGGCTACGTCCACCAACTCTTCTCTTCTTTATTAGTCTCTTCCAATATTCTTACAGGCACAGAGCCACAAGGCCAACTCCGCATAGGACATGAGATCTGTGTGCACCTTGCCAGATCCTCCTTCCCCAATTTAGGTTAAGGCAGAAAGCATTATACAGTCTATCTGCACAAAGCACTTACAAAACACTTGCACTTAGCTCTGCAAGCCTTAACACATCTTCTTGCACATAGCTAATATTCGCACTAAGCCATCGACAGACCTCTTACATCACCTAGCTAACTATTTATATATTACAAAAGAGGCCTAGGCATGGGTAATACCCATGGGTTGACATCCCATACCCATTACATAAACCCTAATATCCCAAAATGTCCATAAAGTCGGTGAGATCTTGCAATCTCCGCTTCGCCTGGCACTCTATCTTCGACCATCCTATCGAAGTCCCAAAAATGGTCAAACACAACCAAGGTTCCCTCAAAACTTGGTCGAGGGACAACAGGGGGCAACGGAAATTTTTGTATCCCCCCCCTGGAGGGGGATTTGGGGGTAGTGCCCCCAAAGTGAACTATTGGAAAAAATTTCCTTGTAAAATATTGTAATTTCGTAGTCAATCTGGACCGTTCATTATAAGGTCTCAGATCTGACGGTAGAAGTTATTTTTAAGGTTTTTTTCCCTAGAAGGAAACTCTCTCTTATGAGGGAATTGTATTGCGGCTATGTATTATCGCGAATGTTCTATTCTGAGAGAGGAGATTGCGAGATAAAGAAGATGATGTTACAATGGGTGTGATGTAGGTTGTATCCCTTCATTTTGCTGGATAAAAAAAAGGAAGGACCTGGAAATTTCTCTGGTGAACGTAGTCCACACTGGGTGAACCATGTATATTTGTGTCTCTATTGTATTATTTATATTCTATGTTTTATTTCTGCATTTGTTTTATTTTATTGCTTCATAATCCTATTTTTCTAACAGGATTTTCATTCTTGGTGATTTAAAGATTGGAATTTAAAGACTCTTCATTTTCAGGCTTCCCCCTCCTTTCCAGATCAATTCATCATGCCCTGCTCACATGCTATGGTGTCGATATCCCTTAGTTATGATTGATCGTTGGTTATCTCTAATGCAATTCATTCTCACTAACGTATAAATATCTGGTCATAACAATTCACAGGGTCTTCACTTAGTGAACCTATGACATAGCACCTTCATTCATGAGATATTAAATAATACCCCTAATTTCACTAGATATCGATAAATACCTTCCAAAATCCTTTTTTTTAAACCCCCTCCCAATACATATTTCCAACAAAAGAAACCCATATTTTTATTAGATACCCCTTTTTATACCCCTCGTTGCCTATAAACCCCCTAATACCCCACACCCCCCTCCAATAAATACAATATATTGACGTTATGTCTCACAATTTAAAAACCCCCTTTATTAATGAACATGATAAGATATTGGTAAAAAAGGTGAATCCCCCATGTAACAATTACGAAGATTATCCACTCAATCTGTGATACTCCTAATGATCCAAATAGAAAAAGGTTGGGGTGGGGGGGGTGAGTTAAAGATTTATTTAGGAATATCTCTAACCAACCTACACTCTCTTAACATGATGGATAAATCGAAGATACCACGAGGTTTTCTATCACACCCCACCTGCATAAAAAATCCAAAACCTCACTGCATTTTACAAGGTCAACTCTAAAAGAGGCTAAGGTTATACTCTCACGTGTTTCTTGTTAATTTAAATAGGGAAAAGGGCTTGTCATGTGACACACTGATGATAACTCATTTTGATGGGTAGGTTTCCTTTAGATTAATTGAATTGAAAATAGACGAGAATTCTTTTTATTTGCATAATAGACCTCATTTCTTTATGAGTAATGTGACACATTCCACTGCAAATTGAAACAAGCGAGCTAGCATACAAGTTGCAAAGGAGTAAATCTCACAGTTCGAAGAACAACAAGATTACCTACAGAGAAATGTAATTATTCAAACCAACATTACATAAATCTTCTTGCGGACTTAGAAGGGCCATTGATAGGGATATTGCTTAGAACTATTTCTATTGTCTCGCACCTGCGGGAATGCAGTTGTTTGCTAAAACTTCACACTATCCACACATGAACATTACCACGAAGATACATAACGACTAAAATTATCTCGATGACATGCTCACACATACCCCTATAGAAAACCTAAAGAAGCTTAAGCCACAAGCTCCCGAAGACCCACAAGCCCGTATGTCACATGACTTTCCCTGTGGGTCCCACCATCATGGACCCCACCCTTTACGGTGTTCAAAGAAGTAGATCTATCCACCACAAAGATGTACGTGCCCCATAAAACTTATTTCACCCTCACGCCAGGAACCCACGATCCTAAGTCACTGTGAAACCTTCCCAAGATCGCACCGTGAGGGAAACTTGTGGAATGTTCTTTTCAAAGGCTCACCCGAAAACCCGTAGATCACATACCTTGTCTAGTTTGGGAGAATGTTTACGAGCAATCACTCGTGAGCTTTTTCAGCCTAAAAAAACAATGACACCTAAAATCATGTAATGTCAAAGCATCGCAACCTGTGAACCTACCGAATGAACTCCCTGTGCATAACCTATACCCCCTATCCATCAACCTCTTCTCTTGTCCCCACAAAGCCACTCATGCAAAACACACCACAAACCTTGTCATGCTCCGTATTATTATTAATATATAAATAAATAAGGAATATAATAATTATCCTAAAGTGGTGATAATAAGTACTTACATTAAAGAAGTCTATAATAATTATACCAAATGGGGTCATAATGGTTCATAACAATAAGTACTTATTATGGATATTGGTAATAAAAGAAAATGGTAAAACAAGTAACCTTAATTGGTGAAGAAACCCTAATATATAATAAATAATTAAATAATGAACCCTAGGGACTGGGTTCTTTACCAAGATGAACTCTATATAAAGGGGGAAAAGAAGGAGAAAAGGAAATCTCCCTCTCTTTGGCAAAACTCTCTTTGGATGATCTATAGAGAGAAATGGACTTAAGAAATTCTAGCTAAGTATTCGATTGAGGGCTCGAGGATGCTTTGCTACCAAAGATTAAATTAGCAAGGTCTATGGTTGAGTGGAGAGTCGTCCCCCATTTTGTTGTTTCATTTTTCCATATCAAGTTCAATGTATCAATCTCCAGGCCCATACCACAGGTATGTTGGTTTCTTCAACGCATGTGAGTCACTCATCTCTCAATGGTCCTAATTTTTATTGAAGTATATCTAGTAATTTATGTAATTGATTTTTGTTTTTAGATCGGGCCATTACATATGATGTTATAGCATGGGTTCTAACCCTTAGGGCCTATGGGCCTTCTGAATAGGATTTATCAACACCCAAGTGTTTTGGATCTTTGTTCTCAATTGGTAGTTATCATGAGATTTAACTTACTATTTGTTGGATCCATTTGAAAATTTCAGATCTTAGTAGAATTGATAGTTCTCTTGAATCAACATTATTATTTGAGCTAAATCTAAGGTTTTGAGTTTTCCTAATAAAATTATGGAAGAAATTATTTTTCCCAAGCCTTAAAATTGCAATATTTGTTTTCAGATTTTGATTTGTACATCTGATCTACCATTCTCTGCTTCATTGTGCCAGTCTTCAATGTTGATAGGCTTGGCTTGAAATTTGGGATATTCCCTTGAATTTTGAACACAAGACATGGATACAAGCAAATCCAAGAGAGTCATAAACCCAAACACAAGCCATGGATCCAAGAAAATCCAAGAAAGTCATAAACCCAACACAAGAAAGGTTGTTTAAAGTCTTATTCCTCTTTTTGTTTGGATTTATCATGAGAATCTAGAATTATTATGAATTTTATTCTTGCACCATGAATGTATATCTATGGCTATTTGAACTCACAATGAAAAAGACAAGATCATTATTATCTTCTTATTTTGGCCATTTTTTTTTAAATAAAAAAATTTGTTTGCATCTTGCATGGTATATCTCCCTCACATGAAGAAGAAAACAAAAACAACCAATTCAACAACTTGTTTCTATGAAATTTGAATTTATGATTTATGATCTAATGAGATCACTCTCCCATACACTAGATCTGGTCTTCATTATTCTTTTGATCTGATCTACAAGTTTCGACCATATATCAATATATGAAGTATAAGATCTATAGATCAATATATGAAGTATAAGATCTATAGATGTGTTGTACATCTGTTCTAAAAAATCTAGTCGCTACTAGTCGATTGCAAACTATTTTAATTTACTAGAAAAATTCCATGAATATTGTATCTGATGATAACCTCCTAGAAAGGTGCTCAATGGAAATCCCTCAAATGGTGTGCCCTCTTTTAGATCCGATCCTTCTTTTATCAAGGAAGATAAGGCTGGAATATAGGTTAATTTCTCTCATGCGCTGCTATGACTTGATTATGGTGAGCTGATCTAGGCTATTCACAACATAACAACAATTAACTGTGATTATAATCCACTGCTAGAATGGTCAAACTGTCATTGTTATCAATATGAAAGTGAGAATCTTGGCACTTTTCTACTGAAAGTATACTTTGCTGGAGTGCTCCTACTGTTGATACACTTTTCTATTAGGTTGATGCGACCTTCAAAATGGGGTTCAACTCTGAATTATATGTGGTGCATTTTGTGTGCATTCGTTGGAACTCATCTATGTTGGACGCCCTTAAGAAATATCCAAATAGAATGGATTCAAGTATTATGCTAAGGGAACACTCTTAGTAGAAGGTAGTCGGCCTACATAATATCTCAAAATTGAGCTAAGTGTAATGATATAGGCTAGTGCGTTACTTCAGTCCAGTCAACAACATCCTAAAATGTGGATCTCTCCAACTTCTTCAACTACGGGACAACGTATTTAAAATACTCCTTTGCCTTTGAGTAATCCAGTTGATTTTTGTGAATTGATGCTTGTCCAATAAATACTGTTTCCTGAAATTGGAGGATAAGGATAATGATGAAGCAAGGATAGATAAAATGAGGTTATTCATTTTCTTATTGAGGAAACGAGTTTATTTCAGGTCTGGATTGCTGAAATACTTTCTTTTGTAATAGAGTTCATGTCTCCATTCACAATCTGTCCTACTTTAAGTGGAAAGTTATGATTTATCTTGCCATCCAATGATAATTATGTTCCTTAATTCTGTCAACAATGTACTGCACCCCATATCCTTTTTCAACTGATACAAAGGTTTCAAAATCAGCCTTACCAAACCTAGATCTATGCCAGTCAATGTACCTCTGTCTCAAAGAATGTATTTCTCCAAATGAAGATATGGAACCAAGGTTTAAAACTTTAACACTTGGACACCTGACAAGTAGAGTATACAAGATTTCAAGAGATGCCAATGGCACTGTAGATAGGTATGAGAGTGTACTCATAACACGTTATTCAACTAACCAAAATCACCATTTCCAACTTCATTTATATCACTATGCTCATTGTGTATTATGTTTTTAATGTAAACTCTTTCATGTGAACTAGTCAACAAATGAAATTACCAAAGACGCGGGAATCTCCCTTTTGAGATATATACAATGTATGAAGCAAACATCCATCTAAACCTTTGCGATGACATAATAATCGTACTCCAGTATGGAAATAATGTGATCATTGTGGGCATTAGATGTTTCAAAGCCCAAACAAATATTAATGCAGAAGCCACATAGAGTATGGACCTCAAGTTTTCCATAGTCATGTATCAAATCTAGACAACTCCACCATAGCTTCACCGAAATGCATGGGGAGAAACCATGAGTTTTAGAATTTTAAAATTTAGAAGGCCTAAATCTAGACAACAAATTATCTCCAATCTGAATGCATAAACAATTGCTTTTATTGCAGAAAGAGTAAATGTTACCCAAATCTCCTTATGTTTTTTCACGATTTTACATAATGTTGACTGCACGAATATTCTTTGGGATCAAAATGTTGTTCAAAATATCTTGGAAGTGGAAACATCACTGTGTTTTAGGATGGAATCCATAATTTGTTTTTGCCTAATGCTATTCATTATTTTGAAGTCAAGTTTATCTTTATTCATGATGGGCGGATTGGAAGCATTGATCATGTTAAGCTGACATGTTGGTGGTTATTTTTCTTTGAATATCATTGATAAGTTGACATGCCGGTGGTTATTCAAGGTTTCTTTCATCTGTAACAATACTTTCTCTGATTATTTCTGGGGTTCTACCATGGTTTCAGTTGCTTGACCTTTCTCGTGGTCTTCTTGTCTCATATTCATCCTTTCAATCTTAGCAATCATTCTAGGGCAATCCAATACTTCATGGTCCATAGCGTTGCCACAAAGACAACTAGATCTTCTACCAGGGCATTCCTTAGTTAGATGTCCTGGTCTTCTGCAACGTAACAAAGGGTTAATCCTCTCTTTCTTTTAAATGATCCCCAGTCATTCTTGTACTGTGCTCTAGGATCATAGTAGCTAACCTGCAAAAAAATATTTCTAGGGTCCTACATCCATTTGTTAGTCCAAACATTCTTTCTATGCATAGGTATAACATATCTTTCACTATTTTTATCAGATCTACTTATATCAAATCTTCGTTCATCTATCATTGCCCTAGTTTTCAAGCTAGGAAAAAATCTATTAACCATACATAGATTCATACTTTAAAAACAAAAATTTCCACTTATCTGACTTCTATAGGGCATAAAGCTTACATATATTACCTCTTTAGTCTCACTTTCACCTTTATCAGGGCACAAATCTTACAGATCTTACCTCTTTAGTCTCACTTTCACCTTTATCAGGGCACAAAGCTCCCAGATCTTACCTCTTTTCTTCAGATCTGACCTCTTTTCTTCAGATTTGACTCTTCCTCTTGGCACAGAGCTCCACAGATCAAGTAGAACTGCATACTAGGGCAACAGTTCTATGCACAAATATTTTATCTTTTTCAGTTCAGATCTTCGCACAAAGTTCCTTTTTACTCAGTTCCTAACAATCACAGTTTCAGGTCCAGGCAATGGAACCATTTGTTGGCACAGGGGCATACCCAGGGTTCAATGCTACAACAACGCACCAACAAAACCCTAACTACCGACCCTTTCAGCAACACCTACGAAGAAAATGAAGTCTCACCCGAGGTACATGCAGGGGTGGTTTCAGGAATCAGATGTCTGTAATATTAGCTGGGAAATAGATCCATGATTCTGACACTTAACTGATCCAGGTGGATATCAGTGGCCACCCACCTTTTTCAACTGGCTCAAAACAATTTTCTGGCAATTTTGGCAATTTACTATTTTTAGCAGGTTTTAACTTCCAGGTCCATTTTGAGGGAATAAATGAAGGTTTTTCGAGATCAAGGTTCTCGATGATATTTGAAGACATGATTGAGTCCCCAAAATGAATCTCCTCAATGATACCTTTCAAACGAGCTATCATACGCCTAAAACGAAGATCGTATGCAAAAGTTACGACCCTGAGAAGTTCATGTACTAACTTACCCAAACGGGGCCTGTTATCACCCCATAAATTATGGGAATCAACTGGTGACTGGGATATTATCTGTATCTAGTGTTTTTGTTGACAAATGATTTTTCATTCTGCAAATAATTTGAGAAAAATAAAAGAAAAGAAAAGGAAAAAGAAAAGAAAAGAAAAGAAAAAAGAAAAAGAAAAAAGAAAAAAGAAAAAGAAAAAAGGAAAAAGAAAAGAAAAGAAAAATAAAAGAAAAAGAAAAAGAAGAATAAAAGAAAAAGAGGGCATAAAAGAATTGAAATGAAAGCCCCATGCAATAATAGTAACTTGGCCATACCTTTCAAGCATGGCCAAGTTCTTTTTAAATTTAATGTTGATAGGTTAGTGAATAAATTTGACCAGAATGTCTAATCCTGGTCAGATAGCCCTTAGGTTAGATTAGTGAATAAATCTGACTAGACTGTCTAATCCTGGGCAGATAGCCCTTAGGTAGAGTAATTTCTTAACCCAACAGTTTAATCTGGGTTAATTGTCCTAGGAAAATAGGTTAGCATGTAGGTTAGTTGCTTCATTTGTTTCACCCCAATGAAACCAACTTGATGAAAATGTTATACCATGTCTCAAATGCCTAAGAATAGTTTGGTCGAAGTCCCTTGGTGGTGTTTATGTGAAAATTTTGGGAAAATCCTGTAAGAGGCACTTATCCTAAGTTTTCCCAGCACATATTTCTCCGCCCCTGATTTATGCTCCATGCAGTTTTCAACGGTCCAAATCGTGGCGCCCAGATCTATGGCGCACAGAGCATTCCAGAACCAACCGATCGTTCTGCCTTTAACCCGGGGGGGGTCCGGAATCGGTAATAAGAATTGCGCACATCTGGATGGCCCAGAGATGAGCGCTGAAATCAAAGGCTCAGATTTGATTCCGGACCCCCCTGTCCGTTCTACCTTTAATGGAAGGGGGGGGTCCAGAATGAGAGATAAAAGGCGCGCTAAGATCTGTGGCCAGGAAACGGGCGTGCAGATCAATGGTTTAAGATGGTTTTCGAACCCCCCCTGATGTTGTACTTTTAACCAAAGGGGGGGGGTACGAAATTGTTATTCTCCTCTGGCGGGCCCCTGGGCATACGTGGCGTCAGCCTATTGGTCCTGAAGTCCCATCCCCCATCTGCTCTCTGACAGCCCCCGTCACTCATGGATGTCATCTCCCACTTGTTCCACTTGCTCCTGAGTTGTATCCCAACCCATAACTACTGTCAGTCTCTTACCCTTTTTAGTCATGACCAGCCCCTTATCGCGACTTTCACCTCCAATCCTTAGCAACCACGTCACCGGTCCGTATGTTTCGGCCACTGTCACCTGCCATCTCACCCCCAAGTGGCCCATTATCCATTTATTACTAGATAACATACCCGTTATCCTGCTGACCTATCTCCCGCGCCAAACTGACCCCAGTTTTAAATAAAACTACCGTTTTCCCTCTTCATTCACTATTCCTCTATCGCACCAGAAAATCTGCCTCTTACTCCTCCATTGCTTTCCCGTCGCCTTCATCTACAGCTAGTTGACCCCACTAACATAGTTTTTATTGCAGGTACTGTTGCAGAGATGGCGCCAAAGCCAAGACCAGTGGAAGGAGAAGAGAATCCTTTTCTTCCTCCTCCTGTCGACCTGGAAAAATACTGTTGGTCGATAAAGACAGATTGATCGCAGATACCATTTGCGACTTCGATTTTTCAGACCTCCAGTTATGGCTCCGGGAGGTGTTCCTGGACCAGAGTGATGAAATTGGACTCTGGGAGTCCAATTTTCCCCTATACCTTTTTCCCTAGATACACCACTTTCTCGAATTCGCCCTCAAATTCCAAGCTCATTATATTCCCGACTAGAGGGCCATTATCTCCTCATCTGGAGACATCCTGTTCTTCATCACTCCCGAAGACATTGACCAAATGATGCAAATTCCCCGTGCCGACCCCGCTTCTCCTTTCAACCTAGAAATCCTTACAGAGTTGTATCAAAAGATGACCTTTCCCCAGAGAGCTCAAATTTTCGAGTTGTTCCTTCCCACCTCCACTCAACTCCCTTCCACAAATCCCCCTTACCTGTCGTCCATGTTCTCCACCAAGGGAAATCAGATCATTTCCTCCCTCTGTGCCCTGTTAGGGTATTATTCCGACCAGTGGGTAGATGAGCCCATTCTGGGTTTTCTATCCATTTTCTCCACAGATGAAAAACCCACCACACAGTTTGATTTCAGTACCTTCTTGGCCAACAATATTCAGGAACAGTTCGTGAATTTTGGCACGGAAGGCATGTTCAGATATTTGTCCATATTGGCCTACATGTTTGTTTTCTATCAAGCAAATAAATTCAGTTTTTCTATGTAGAAAATGGACGCAGATGGAAGGCCTCAGCCAGTCACAGCCTGGACATCTTTGTTGAAGCATAACTCCACAGAGTATAGCTTCAAGGCATTCATCAATCTTTTCTACCACCTTGTGGTAAGAATGTTGAGTGGTAGGCCTGAGCCATGAATAAACGACGAGGTCCAGAGAATTCTACATCTCTCGAAAAATGCAAAAACAGGGGACTGGTACTTATCTCAAAACCACACCGAGATCAGAGTTTTTGGGTGCGAATTGGCACCCTACAAGCTGCCAAATTATGTGCTGGTAAGAATCTTTGCATTAGAGTATATAAGGCAGATCATGAATTTAGATGACATTCATTTTGTTTCCCTGAAGAAAAAGCAGCAATTGAGAATCAAGGGGTAGATTGGCTCTTTCATCTGCAATAGTCGAGGTACCGGGGAAGAAGCTGACAAAATGTTGAAAGAAATGAAATTCTTTATGAGTTTCCCATGGCACTATGATCCATGCGGGATCATTTCAGAAATGCGGGTGAAAAATAAAAACATCCCGTATGTTCATGAGTCCAAGCCCGAGATCGAAAAATTTGCCAATCAGACAGTGTGGGTGCCTGACACATTGATCGAAGCGGAACAACAGGTTCCCCCGGCCACTGTACCACCAACTACTACACCACAGGTCCCTAAATAAAAGAGGCCTCGACAGGATTCATCTCCGCCTGTCACGGAGGTATCATCCGAGGAGTTCCAATTGCACAACAAGAGGTCCAAGACAGTCTCAGTTCCTGGTCCAACTGGAGAAAAAGAGGTTCCACCTACCACAAGGGTCAAGCGAGTCATTCCACCTTTCGGTTCAAGCCTGTATAAGGAGATCACCACAGCAGTGCCAAAGAAATCCACAGACTCTCCATTAGACACTCAGCCAGGCAAGACTGGGCCCAAGTTGGGCATTTTCGAGAAGTATGAGCTGATCAAGAAAAGGAACCAGACCCTCACCAGCAGTACTTACACCTAGTTTCAGAAACAGTCATCCACCGCACAGCATAGGCTGCTATCCGCATTCGACACAGAAAGAGGCAAGATGCACATGGCCTTTCTACGGGCACAGGTACCAGATCCCAAGGTAATCACAGACTATAAGAGAGCCACTTTTGAGTTCCAGACGTGCACCCAACAGATCAGATGGATTTGCATAAACAGACAGGGGAGATGGTTTTTCACACATTGGCACATGCTTCTGCCTCCGCAGCAAAATTACAGGTATCGCTCAACAATGCTCAAACGCAGCTCAAGCTGGAAAAAATATCGTCCTTCGCAAAGGACAACAAAATTAAGACTTTGGAGGAGCTGGTCCTCAAGATCGGCTATGATCCTATGAACATCAAAGCTGCAGAAGAGATGATAAAAAAGAAGAATGCAGATATCGCCTCCTTGAGGAAACAGCTGAAGCTTCCTCCTACAGAAAATTCACAGACGAGGGAGATAGCATAAAAAGAAGGCGAGAAGGATGAAATGCTTAAGCTGCTCATGAAATGGAAGCTGAGATGCAGAGATTATTGAAAGAAAAAGAGCAGCATAATCCAATGGAAGGCATTCCATTGAGTGATATCCCAACTGCAGGATTGAGCACAACAACAGTAACAACAATTCCATCTGCAACACCAGTGACACCACAAGAGGGAACAACAGACCTCGCCAAATCCATGGAGAAGATGAACCTGCAAGAGACAGAGATCAGCGGGCTTAAAAAGGAAGTTGAGAACCTCCAGGAACTCAAGACTTCCTTCCAAACTAGTCTTTCCAAAGAAAAGCAAGTAACTGAGCAGCTCAGGAAGGAGTTACAACAGCTCCAAAAGCAAACAATGGCAGGGAAGACTTTGGTTGAGGTCAAAGAGAATGTATGGACAGACATCACCAAGTCCATAAATGAGATCTGGCCCATGATCCAAATCATGTTTGAGAAGAACGAGTTGGTCCAGAGGAGTAAACAGGCTATTGAGAAGATCAGACTAGAATTGGGAGATAGACCAACTCAGGCAAATGATATCATCAAATTCCTCAATTCCAAGACAAGAGAAGAGCTAGAAGAGCTGAAGATAGAAGACAGAACAAAGACCATCCTTGAGGTCAAAAGAGGTTTGACCAAGAGAAGTCTAATGCTTCAGCTGGAAGAAAAGGTTCAAGTCATGGATCAGGGGGTACATAAATTCTTTAGCAAGATCGAGGCTCTCCAGAAGAAGGGTCTCCCCGGTCTGAAAGTTATTAATGATAAACTGATGACACTCCCAAATTACAAAAAGAGACTGTCTGAAGTGTCTAAGGACAGTTCAAAGTTTGCTGGCATACAAGGGAGTATCACCGGCAAAGAATTCCTGGACGCTCTTCAGTTGGACATCAGTATCCAACACGAGATTCGATACATATTCCTCACTAAGCCCACATTCGCTAAATATACGGAAATGGATGAAGTGTATTGGAGATTGCTCAAAGTCACTGTGCGTAGTCATCTCAGATGGGAGGAACTTTGTGATCTGCTCGATTAGCAGATGAGCTGTCCAGGTCCAGTCACCTTCCCAGTCAGAAGAGGTTGCGCAGGAACCTCACCAACGGCCTACCCCATAAATTCTGCATGCAGTTGTACCAAGTCATCAAGCAGTTTTTGATTAGTTAAATTAGTTAGACTAAAAATAGAATGAGCACGTCCTGATTAGTTATGACAGGAACGTTTGTAATTTGAATTATAAATACTTAACCTTTCAAAGTATTGAGGTTGTTGATCTTTACACCCTGACGCTATCAGACTGTAACATTTTTGAAGAGATCTGCCATTAATAAAATAGAGGCACTTTTACAGGATTCTTGCGTATGTTCACTGGTGATGTTTATTCCCTAAGTTGAATGTTATTCTTGCTTTGTGATCATATTGTTTTCTGAAACTAATCTTTAAGAGTAACGTATGTTGCGGGATTTATCTTGGATACCCTGTTTCTGACTTTAAAGATTTTAATGTTTATCTTCTGATGTTTTCAATTAAGAAATTTTTAACTGCTTCTTAGTTGAATTTATCTTTCTCATCTTTTCCTCTGTCCATCATTTAAGCTATTAAAGATCCAGTGAGTATATTATCTCACCCTGTGGAAGTATTCCTTTACGTTTCTGGTTTGTATCTCATATTGATTATAACACAGACCCCATAGCCCAATGGAGGTGTATACTGTCTCAACCAATTCAAAAACCCTTTGACAACAAAACCTACCGTTTTATTTACCTAGCCTAGTATCTAAATTAAAAACATAACTAAATCCTATAGAGAGATCCCTCTCTGAAGCTGGAAGGGCTAGATCCCAGCTTTAAAAGTTGTTGGATAAAGTTACCTTTGTAGATTTCTTCTTTTTCAACCTCTTGGAAATTTACAGAGTGCTAACATAATGGCGACTCCACTAGGGATCAACTAAAAACTGATAATTTCACATTTTCTTTCCCCTAAAAAGAACGTTTGATTTTGAGATGAAAGTAATGTTTAGAGGTTGATCAAACTTTGTACATATTATTTTCAGACTCAGAAAATTAAAAAAAAAATACATATATAAAAACCAAAAAGAGTTCTGGCTCCCAAGAAAGTTCACACTCGATCTCATCCAGACCTGGAACCCGCGATAGTGATAGATAACCCCGAACATTTGCTCAGGCGAAAGACCTCGGCTGCCGGTTCAGTGAGTTATACTCCCCTTCATAAGTATCCTTCCTTTTCAGGAAAACCCGTTATCTCTCAAAACCTTGATCTTGATACCTTTCCACAGTGAAGCCTGATTAGAACACGGTCTGACAGTTTTCTGACTGGACTCGTCTTTGACCCAACTGTGTTGCAACCCCGAACCCCCGAAGTCTTGTCTCCCATGACTAAACTACAAATCACTACGTCCATATCGTCCAGTCTCTCCTCGTCCTCGTCTTCATTCGCTACTTCGCCGACCATCCAGGTTGTTCTTCCACCTCCTCCACCCATCATGGCAGCTCGATATGCTCCTTTGGTGTTGGCTGCGCTGCTACATGCCATGCCCCAAGACTATCAAACAAGACTTCCATAGTTTGATGCAACCGGACCCTTAAATGCCCAACAACATGTGGAAAAAATGAATGATTATTTTGACTTGCAAGAAGTTGATGAGATTGACGTGCAAATGCGATGGTTTGCCCAAAGTATGACAGGCGACGTCAAGAAATGGTTCAAAGATTTACCTGCCGCCTCAGTCCCTGACCTTGTTGCATTCCAAAGAAGTTTTCTTGACAGATGGGAGGTAAAGAAAAACCCTCTCCAGATACTGTCAGAATACGAGAATATAAAAAGAAATCAAGGTGAGACGGTACAATATTATTGCACCCATTTCAACAACCTGTACAATGCAATCCCAACTGAAATCAAACCTCCGCAGGGTTTGGCATTGATTAAATTCCCTGATGGATTTGACGCTGACATGTCTTACCAACTAAGAAAAAGAAATTCTGCCACCCTGGAAGACATGCAGAAAAGTGTGATTAGTGTGGAGGCCAATTTGTTGGCAAAAAGGGCACGACAGAGGTCAGAGAGGAGGGTCGCTTTTAAAGAAGAACCTTCCACATCATCCTCAGACTCCACATTAGATTCATTTACCCAAGCAATGGAAAGGATGTTCGAAAGATTCACTATGTCAGATAGAAATCCTCCAAGAGACAACACACCTGCTCCTCAGGTTCCGAACCCCAATTTCAGGAGAAACCCTCCTGAAATCAGACAGAGAGAGCCTAGGGATCAAAGAGAGCAGAGGGGTCCAGATCAGCAGATCAGACCCCCTCTACAGGAAAACTATGCTGATGAAGGGGAGGGAGTGATTGAGGAATTGGAGGACACTCATATCAATCTCATAGGCATTCAAGACAACGAGGCTATTTTCCTTACTCAAGAAGAGCAGGAACTCTTTCTGCTAAATCAAACAAAGGTAAGTGAAGAAGCCAAAGATGCAGAACAACAGGCCTTTGAAAATGCTATTCTGGAGGTACACCGACAATATAATCTGCGGAGTAAGAAGACAGAAGGAAGTTCTCCAAAGAAGACGACTGAAACAAAGAAGGTAGTCGAAACCAAAAAGACCTCTGAGCTAACTGCTGAGAAGACTTCTGAGAAAAGTACTGCTGAGAAGACTTCTGAGAAGACTGTTGTGGAAAAGATCCCTGAGAAAAGTAACGCCGAAACTTCCGTGAAGAAAAACATCACCATTCTGAAAAGGCCATCACAGCCTGATGCTTCACATGTTAATACGCCGAGTACTTCCGAGCTGAAGAATATGGCGGACAAATCAGAACTGATGAGCCAAGGCAGAGCTCCTACACCCTTTAGCCTTGAAGGGGAATTGGCAAAAATAAAAATTCCCATCCCACTTACAGAGTTGATGAATAGAGACGGGTATCGTTCATAGGTAATAAAAGCACTGGCCATTGAACCTGACATAGGCACAAAGGCCTTAACCATTGGATCAGTGAATCATTCAGACACTGTGAACCTTACTGATGATCATCCCGAACTTCTTTTCGAACCTGAAGTAGATGGTAGAGATGATACTGGCGAGGTCGCTCCTTTTTACATCAGTCTAAACATACACGACTTGATCTTGCATAACGCTATGCTGGACTCAGGTGCCTCTCACAATCTGATGCCCAAAGTCGTAATGGAAAAACTGGGACTGGAGGTCACCAGACCATACAAGGATTTACACTCATTCGACTCCAACAAAGTTAAGTGTATTGGTTTGATCAAGGACCTATGAATCACCTTGGTTCAGATTCCTATGAAGAGCATGGTAATGGATGTGGTGGTTGCAGACATCCCACCGAAGTATGGAATGTTGCTATCCAAGTCTTGGGGGGCCAAGTTGAAAGGAACCCTGCAGTTGGATATGTCTTACACCACTATCCCAGTATTTGGGAAATAGAGGAGGCTATACAAGGAAACACTGATGAAGTACATGGTGAGTAGCCAAGAAAAACCACACAATTACCCCCTTTACTCCATGCATTCTGATTTAGATTCGTTCATCTTGTACAATGATGGTGATACGGAAGAACAAGATACTCAGCTGATGGAAGACCTATCTAGTCAAGATGAAGGTCTAGAAACCGGTGAGGTAGCAAAGATGAAGAACGTGATAACCGAAGAATTGCCCGCTGATTTCTGGAGCATGGACTTTGATGGAGCAGTGAGTAAAGAAGGAGCAGGAGCAGGAGTCTGGCTACATAATCACAGAAAAAGGTATTCAAAAAATCATTCTTACAAACTAAATTTTCAATGTACTAACAATATTGCTGAGTATGAAGCTTTGATGCTCGGCCTGAAGCTTTTGAAAAAAGTTGGTGCTAAACAAATAATGGTAAGAGGTGACTCTGAATTAATAATCAAGCAAGTCAAAGGTGAGTACGCTGCTAAACACCCACGCCTTAGAGCCTACGAAATGTTGTTCTTGATGCTTTGAGGTGTTTTAATGAGGTTGACTTGTAGGTAATACCGAGGGGATAGAATATTCTGGCCGATGGATTGGCTACGTCAGCAGCCACCTGTAAGATTCCTTTCCGCTCGACTCACCCATATACTGTTGAGGTGAAATGCAGACCGACAGTTCCCGATAATATCAGGTACTGGCAAGTGTTCGGTAATGATGATCAGATAGAGGACTTTCTGCAATGCAAGAATGATTTTGAATGTACAAATATAGATTTAGAAAATGAAGATGAAAATGTAAATAATTATGATTTTGAAATTGATAGTGTAAATACCATAGATTCGGTAGAATTAGGCGATGACGAATTAGATGCTGACGTCTTATAGTTGAAAAGAAATGTTTTGCCTAGGGGTCTTGTTCCTTTAGAATATTTATTTGACAGTAACAATGTAGCCAAAAAACCAAAAATAGAAGCTCATGGACAAGAGGTAGAGGACTGTAATATAGGGACTGAAGAGAAGCCTAGGATGGTCAAACTGTCCAAATCATTACCCCCAGAACAAAAGCTCAAATACATTGAGTTGTTCAAAGAATATTCAGATGTTTTTGCCTGGGGCTATGAAGATTTGATAGCCTATGACACCAACATCATACAACACAGGATTCCAATAAAGGAAGACCAAAAACCGTTTAGGCAGAAACTTAGGAGGATAAATCCCAAGTTGCTCCCTCTGATAGAAAAAGAAATCAAGAAAATGTACGATGCCAAGATCATAGTCCCGCTGAGTTTTTCCAAGTGGGTCTCTAATTTGGTCCCTACACGTAAGAAAACCGGGGAAATCAGACTCTGCATAGATTTCTGAAATCTGAACAAAGTATCCCTGAAGGATAATTACCCCTTGCCGAAAATGGACCACATCCTGCAAAGGGTGGTTGGGTCCAGTCAAATATCTCTGTTGGATGGTTTCTCGGGCTACAACCAGGTTTTAGTTCACCCGGATGATCAAGACAAAACTGCTTTCACCACACCATGGGGCACTTTCATGTATGTGAAAATGCCTTTTGGACTGATGAACGCAGGAGCCATGTTCCAGAGGGAAATGGTTATCGCCTTCATGGAAGAATCTGGTAAGTTTATTGTCGTCTATTTAGATGATATAACTGTGTTTTCTCAATCGGATGACGAACACCTAAGGCACCTTAGACGAGTTTTTGAGAAATGTAGAAAGTTTGGGATTTCTTTAAATCCTAAGAAGTGTCTTTTTGGGTTAGAAGAAGGCAAACTACTGGGACACATCATCTCAAAGGAAGGTATCAAAATAGACCCCAGCAGAATCGAGGCCATACTAAAAGTAGAACACCCAAGAAACCTCAAAGAACTACAGTCTTTTATAGGGAAAATTAATTTTTTACGAAGATTCATTCCCAATCTGGCAGAACTCTTCAGGAACATTACAAACATGCTTAAAAAAGATGTAAAAATAAAGTGGGACTCTGAGTCTAGACAGTCCTTTGAACAAGTCAAACTGGCCCTCACTGAGGCCCTTGTCTTAATCAGTCCTGATTTCACTAAGGATTTTTATCTTTTTTCTTTTGCTTCCGAACATACTATAGCAGCGGTATTATTACAAAAGAACAGCGAAGGGTATGAACAACCCATAGCTTTCTTCA
>ML786623.1:269946-279955 GCA_009831015.1 Picea engelmannii
TTTCGTACAGTAGTCCAACGAGACCGAAAAAGGGTTAAACTATCGCTCGAAGGACGCGTACCTCAAATAATTTAACGAGCGTGAAAATAGCAAGATCGCTCGGCAATCTTTTCCTGTTTAGAGAGTCTGAAAAGAGCTTAAAGATAACTCCAGGGGGGTTCCTTTTTCGTATAACCACAACGAGCCCGGAAAAGAGATAAAACAATGCTCGATCACGTTCTTATTTTTTTCACAAGCGCAAGAATGAACAAAAGGCGCTCGAGGTTTTATTTCAAAACCATAGAAAACAATCAAAAATATACCACACCATAGAAAAAATTGTCCATGACCCTCCATGTTTCATACCTGCAAGTCACTTTACTCATTTCCACATTAGTAATTAGCGTTACATAATGAATAAACATAAAAAAACCCACTTTTGACATAGTAAAAAGTAATTAAAATAAATCCATAACACATTTTACCATATCATTTTACCCTTTTACCATTTGAGTTCAAAAAACCTCTATTTTACCTTCTACCTTCAGTGTTGATTTCCAGGATCTACGGGCGATTATTCCACGAACTGTCTGCGGCATTTTGGTAAGCTCTCCATTCTTTATCTTTTCATGGTTCAAATTTATGATTTCATTGGTTAAAAGTCAAGTTTTGAGCTAATTTTTTAAACCCTATGCGTGTAGAGGAATTCTCGCAGGCTGCCCATACAGGACCTGCGAGAATGCTTCATTCTCGTAGGTGGGCCTAAGGCAGCCTGCGAGAAGTTCGCACTGTGTGCAATAGTCCTCCTGTGAACAACGCAAAGTTTAAAAATTTATGCAACGTTTAGCCAAAAGAAATATTTTTTCCATGTTTCAGATTATTAACTATCTTCATATGTTTCTCATGCAGGTTAATAGCCATCATCATGGTGCTCGAATGGAGAGAACGAGAACACGAGGAAGATAATACAAATGCCGAAAATCACTCTCCGACCATTGCTGCCTTAAGAGATTGCGATCTCTTGAAATATTTCCGCATCCCGGGCATGAGAGCCCAAGTTCGATTACTGGAATACTTAGTCCGAATGTGGGATCCAGACCAGCAAGTTTTCAATGTTGGGGCCCACACATTAACTATCGACATTGAGGACATATATTTCTTGACCGGTTTATCCAGGCGAGGGTCCTATGTCAGTTTGACTGGTAGCAGAAGGGGTGGTTTGAAAATGAGTGAATACTGTGCCCAGTATTGTGTACCTGAGGTCGAAAGAACGAAAGGAAAGGTAGCCATCTGGGGAGTAACTGACTTGACTCTCCGTACCATTCTCTTCACTATTGCTCGGATGGCAGGAAGTGCCGCTCCACATATGGCGTTGTAGAGCTATTTCCAGTATGCCATCGAGTGTATTGAGCCCCGGGTATTTAACTGGGCAGATGCAGTATACGCAGTCTCAAAAAAAAGTTGACTAAGTGCAGGCGTGGAGATTTGAAACAGTTCGGATATGGATCTTTGTTGGTGTCCTTCTTCTGTGAGAGGGTCCCTGTGTTTAGACTTCAGGCTGAGTGGGACTTTCTGGGTCCCAGGGATCCAAGGATGTTACGATGGTGTCAACTCATGGCCCGACATGTGGCAGGACCGATCGTCAGGTATGATGATATCTTCTTTGATTGGCTTCAAGGCCAGGTGCTAATGGTAGAAGATTATGCATATGCTGGCTTGGATTTCCGTGGCGATCCTGACCTCGCACTACCTGAGGATGCACAGTGGGGAGACCTCGGTAAGAAGTACACCAATTTTTATCTTTTAAATGTTTTTGTATTTTTAACATATTTAAATGTTTTTTGTTTTATAGATTTACCCTAATACTAACACCAAATACTTGTTGATAACACAGACGTTGGACCATATCGACCTGCTGGCAGTTCTCCTATCCAGTGACGAGGAGAGGCAGCAGTAACAGTTCCACAGTACGTCGAGGATTATTTGACGGTGGAGCAGAATCTAGAGGGTCTGATGGCAGATGTTCCAGATATGACTCTGGAAGAGATTCCACAACGCGATCAGCGTCACACTGTGGGAGTCTCTGCTTCTATGGGTCGACTGCTCCGCAGAGTTGCTAGGACATTAGTGTGTTATCGTGAACGTCATCCGTGACGTCCTTATGTAGCAGCCATGAGCTTCAATTTTTGTTACTTTGGTCTTCGGACAAACATTTTGTAAAAACAAACTCTTTTTGATCGTTATATATATCCACGGCTTCTACCCGTTTACTTTACATTGTGTACATTTACATGTGTTTGATTTATAAATGATTTAAATGCCTGTCCAATACATAATTAGCTAAAGCATCTGTTAATGTATTAAGACGTCTAGGAATATGCTGATATTCAATGTGATCAAAATACCGTTCCAAGAGGTGAATCCGCAAATATACCCCTAATAAAGTAGGACTTCGAATATAATATACATTACTGAGCTGTAGTACTACCAACTGTGAGTCAAGTCACACAACCAAATGACGAATTCCAAGAGAGATAGCATCAACCAATAATTCAACAACGTCGCTATACTCTGCGATGTTGTTGGTTGCTCGGCCAAGACATATACCTCGTAGAGATATGAGTTCGTTTGTCGGGGCATAGATTTCCCATGCAGTGGAAGCTAAGTTCCGAGTACTACGACTAGCTCCATCAACGAAGCCAATGTAAGGAAGCGAATACTCCGACATCTGGAAATCAAACACAACATCACGTAAGGGCAGAGACCAGATAACGTCAAAAGCAAAAATAAAGTAACACACACACGCAGTATGATACATAAAATACAAGTACTCATGCACAAATAACTCATGCATAGTACTTCTTTAAGTACAACCCATTCCTGGGTTCACTCAAAGGTACACCATCATAATCAACTAGCTCATATGCTCCTTTTTCCAAAACTTTGCTGACAATGTAGGGACCACTCCACATAGGTTCAAATTTCCCGGCTCCTAGGACATCTCTATCCTGTTCATACAGAAGAACAAGATCACCTTCAGAGAAAACACGAGGCTTGACATGCTTGTCATATTGTGCCTTAACGCATTTCTTTTGGGCTTCTATTACTAAAGTGGCATCATGTCGAGTCTCGTCTAATCGCATCAAATACAACAAACGTTCCTCTTCGGCAGAAGTATTGGGTAAGATCTCTACAGCTAGCTTCAAAGAAGGTATTTCACATTCTATTGGCAGAATGGCTTCCATGCCATAAACTAATTGAAAGGGTGTAAATCCCGTAGTGGATTTAATAGATGTCCGATATGCCCACAATGCGGAGAACAACATCGTGTGCCAGCTGGTTTTATGTATTCCTATCATCCGTCGGATCATAGTTATAAGAACCTTATTGATTGCTTCGATCTGGCCATTAGCCTGTGGATAATAGGGTGTTGAGCTATCATGACGAAGGACCAACTTTTCCGTAAGTTCCGACATCATATAATTCCTAAAATGACTACCGTGATCGGTAACGATAACATGAGGAACACCAAAACGAGTGATGACATGGTTGAAAAGAAATAATGCTGCAGTCTTCCCAGTGTTATCGAATGTCGGCATTGCCTCGGCCCACTTTGTAAAATAATCAACAACTACAATAATATAACCATGCCCCCCGACTGAGTGAGGGTGACATGTCATGAAATCAATGCCCCATTTAGCAAAAGGACCTACTGAGACTACAGGATGAAGGGGAGCAGGATGCGACCGAATCTTCTGATTATAAGTCTGGTAGGCATGACACTTTTGAACAGCAGTAATGCAGTCATTGAACAAAGAAGGCCAAAAGTATCCTGCACGTAAGATCTTCTGGGTAGTAGCATACCCAGACATATGACAACCACATGCTCCTGAATGGAAGTCATTCAAAGCTTTCTCAGCTTCGTCAAAAGTCAAACAACATCGAAAGACAGAGTCAATGCCTCGACGGTAAAGAGTATCACCAAGGATAATGTACTGGCGAGCCTGATAATGTATACGACGTCGTTCATTACTGGACAAAGCAGGCCGGAAAGTTTGAGTTTGTAGATATATAATGATATCTCCATACCAAATATCATCAGTACTAATAAGGAAAAGTGATTCGTCAGGTAACGAATCCACTGCTACATTTTCCGTGGCGGAGTGGGGAAAATCACAAATTAACTCAGCAAAAACTAAGGATTTCTTCGATGTGGCACGATCAAATTCCAAGTCGAACTCCTGGAGAATGACAATCCACTTGGAGTACTTTCCCCCCAACAATTGATGTGTCAAAATATGTTGCATGGGGTTACAATGTGAAATCACTGTAGTTTTCCTGGAGAGAATATAATGGCGAAAACGTTGGACCGCTTGAACAGCAACCAAAGCCAGTTTTTCAACATGTTGGTACTTGATCTTAGTGGAAGTAAGACTTCGACTCAAGTAATATATAACATGTTCATCGTGCGCATCATCCTCTTGAACGAGGACCATGCCGATAGTATACTCGGAAGCGACAAGATAAAGAAAGTAATCCCGACTATAATCAGGAGGGAAAAGAAGTGGAGCCTTCGTGAAGGACAACTTCAAAGCTTCAAAGGCGTTGTTGGCAACTTTATCCTAGACAAACTCTGAACCTTTCTTTAGAAAACGTGTAAAACCACGAGTAATTTCGGTGTAATTAGGAATGAAACGACGAAGAAAGTTTGCTTTCCCATGCAAACTTTCTAACTGGCATAGTGAAGAAGGAGGAGGAAGGTTGAGAATCGCCTCAACCTTAATAGGATCCACCCGGATCCCCTGACGTGAAACAATAAAACCGAGAAGACGGCCAGACTCTACGAAAAAGACACATTTATGAGGATTTAGACGAATGCGATAGAACCGACAATGAATGAAAATTGCTCGGAGATGATTGGGGTGATCGACTCGACGTAAAGAATGAGCTGGAAAATCGTCCAAATACGGTTGAACGATATGCTTTATATCGTGAAACGCATAAGACATAGCACGTTGGAACGTTGCGCCTGCGTTCTTAAGACCAAATGGAAGTTTTCTATAGGCGAAAGTACCCCAAGGACAAATAAAAGATTTTTTATGCTGGTCCTCAGGAGCGATGTTAATCTGATTATAGCCGGAGAATCTATCCATGAGGGAAAAGATTTCACTACCGGCACAGTCATCGACGATCTGGTCGACGAACGGGGTCGAAAAGTTGTCCTTCGGACAGGCTTTGTTAATATCCTGATAATCGATACAAACACGTATACTACCACCTTTCTTATCAATCGGTACAGGGTTGGAAACCCATTCTGTCAAAGCCACGGGATAAATAAAACTGGCTTTAAGAAGTTTTTCAACTTTGAGTTTGATAGCTGCCGCTTTACGTGGATGGACAGGACAGAGGCGTTGCCAGACTGGTTTAGCTTCGGGGTAAGTCTTTATCTCATGCATAGCTATAGACGGGTCGATACCTGGCATCTCTTCGTAACTCCAGGCAAAGATATCACGAAATTCTTTAAACAAGGAAGTATAAGTGACAATTTCTTTGGGAGAACACGATGCTCCAATGTGAACATTTTCAACTATCCCAGGTTTGACTGAAATATCAATGGGTATCGTGGGAGAAATATTACTGAGGTTCCCTTCCGCAAACACATCGCGTGTAGATCCGGGAACGGTCGATATGACAACAATGGTCGACGGAGTCGAAATCCGCTGGTAGTTCTCGAGAGTGTGTTGTTCCAAAAACAATATGGAACGATGATGCCCATCATCCCAAGGCATATCAGCCATGACGGACATGATCATCTCGTCAGTGGGAAAGATGACACGAAAAGGATCAGGAGACAACTCCTCAAGAGAGGGTACAGAAGGGGTTGCCGATTGAATGGCTTGATAATCCGACTCAACCGGACTTAACGACATGATGTCGCCGAAACGAGTATGATCTCTGGGATCAGGGACTACCCAAGGGTCAAAAGACACCGGAAGCTCATAAGGCACAGCGGATATCATATTAATCGAAGCAACCAACGGGCGTAGAATATCGGGTGGTGGTGGTATGGGAAAAGTACCCATTAACGAAGAGTATTTTAAAAGACCGACTCCAACATTCTCGTAACCCGGTGGGGTTTTAGCTATAAATGACATGTTGCCAGTGTGAGTATCGGAATTAAAGAAGGCAAGTTGATCAACTGTAACAACTTTTCCCTGGTGAGGAAATCGTATGACACGGAAAAGTGTTGACACAACAATGCGCATAGAATCTACCCAGCTACGACCAAGAAGAAGATTATAATCTAAGGGAGCATTGAAAACTTCCACTTCAACCTGGACTGTCTTACCTTCTAAAGTGACAGGCAACAATGAAAGAACGTCGTAAGGCTTAAAACCAGAGCCATTAAAGGCTTTCAAAGTATTTTGTGATTCCGTTAACGGAGGAGAGCCAATGGCTTTCCAACAAGTAAGAGACATTACACACGTAGAGGCCCCCTCATCAACAACTGTCCGACAAATGTTCTTGTCAACGAAAATAACTTGTATCTGAAAAGAAAGCTCAGGGGGTAACCTTGGAACATGTTCATCCAAGTCAAATATTATCAAATTTGAATCTGTAGGATCAATTCCACCTATATCTTTCAACAAAGCCCTTCGTTGCACAGGACAAGATTGAAGGACTTCAAGGGAAGACATCGCTGAAGGTGCTTGGGCTAGATCTTCCACAATACTGTAGTTCTGGGCCGCACGAGCGTGAGGATTGAAAGCCGACTTGCGAACAACACCTTTAGGGGGTCGTAGGACTGTATCAAGACTCGGTTGTTCGAGATGAAGAGGACCGTTCGTAGGTGGATTCGGTGGAGAGGGTTGTACCAGATCAGGAGGTAAGTCGTCAACCTTCTCCTTAGAAGGAGTATAGTCTTTAGCTCTAGTTGCAATTGCAACGTCGTTCTTCTTAGAATCACTAGAACACATCAAGACATATGATGTCGTAGAAGTAGATGGTTGGTCGTGGATGACCAACGAGGCCTGTTGCTGAGACGGGAAGGGTTGAGACAAGACAACCAGTGTGGGTGGTTTTGGCGTCCTTTGAAGGAACTTGGAAACTTCGGCACGTCGAGGACAATCCTTTGTATAGTGATCGTCACCACAGATAAGGCAAGGGTACCACGGTTTGCGCTTATCCCGCTCTTCAACAGGAGCATTTGTAGTTTGTTCGGTTGGATTATTATTCTTACCCCCCTTATTCTTGCCTCTCCCCTTTTTAGATTTACCTTTACCGGTCGAGGTAGATTGAACAATGTTCACTTCAGAAGTTTTACTGATGGGAGGGGCAGGAGACAGAGCAGTTTGAACGTTAGAAGATGTAGATTTAGGGGTTGCATTCGAAACAGAATGTGAGTGGGTATGGGTAGAACCAATCACACCATCAGCTGCATGCGAGGCAGCTGGAGTAGTTGAAGCGCTAGAAGTACCAGGATGGGGTAGGTCAGGTAGCAAATCGTACAATGTTCCTGTTTGTGAATAAACAAGATCAAGATACTGGGCACAACTTATAGCTTGCTCCTCCGTAACAACGCCACCCATGGCGATTTCTTTACCAATCTTGTTCACAAAGGATTTCATGAACCATTCGGCCAGTAATTGATCCGAGAGCTCAAGTTTGATGAGACGTCGTCTTCGTCTCCACTCGTGTATATGATCCGAGATATGAATGCCTTTAGATTGTTTAAAAGAAGTTAAAATCTCAGTCCCAGTATCATAACGGATCAGTAACTGGTAATGTGTAAGAAAATCCATAGCCAGGGTGTTAAAATCGGAGAAGAAACCTCGTGGCAATTCAATATACCACTTCGCAGCGGAACCAGTAAGAGTTCTTTGAAAAAGACGTAGGCGGATGGAGTCATCCATCAAAGAGTTGGACGAACACCATAAATGAAAATTCATGACATGATTATTTGGGTCCTCTCCCGCCTTGCCATCGAATTTCGGAATATCTGATGGAAGCTTAGCAGGAATGACAGGCCATTGGGGAGAGTGACGTATAGGATCGTTAAGAATCCTAGACAAATCTGGTAAGTCCAAGGTAGCCAGAAAAGGCAATTGCTGATTCACTTGTGGGTACTGGTGACTTTGGGGTGGAAACCCTGTTGGCAGACCAATAGGACCATAAGCATACTGTCCGTAGAGGGAAGGCCCTGGCTGATTCGGTGGTGGTCGGATAGGATAGTAACCCCAAGGATTGTAACCTTGAGTTTGAGTAGGGACCTGAGGTTGAGTAGTTTGACCCAAACCCCAAATAGCATTGGTTATACCAGGATATGGTTGGCCTATAGTAGGGATAGTTTTCTGCCCCCCAGCATTTTGAGGAAAGTTTTGTAGAAGCTGATTCCAATACTGGGCCAATTCAGGAGGTATATTTTGTCCAAAAGGTGAGGTTGGTCCCCCTACCGTAGGTATAGTTCCACCCGGAGGTAGTGTACCAACCATAGGTTGCGTAGTAACAGTGTTGTGTCTGGGAAAAGGAAAAAGAACCGTACCACCCTGTCCACCAATAGGAATCTGCGGGTTAGTTGTAATGGCCGGGACAGTGCCACTAGGATTAGAATTTCCAGAAGGAAAAAATTGAGGAGGGAGTGTCAGAATAAAACGAGGAACATCATACCCAGTAAAAGGAGGACCACCTGGAGAACCAGCTAGGGTTTGCGGAGGTGTTGGATTGGAAGCATTCAACAATGAATTCAATGCATGGTAACCAGGAGGTAAATTTGGGTTAACCTCAGGCATTCGCTGGGTATTGACAAGAGCAAGAGTAGCTGTAGGAACCTCGGTTTGGACACTCGTAGTATTTACGATATGGGCCATCTCGGGAGGGAAAACATAATGATAAGTGGTAGTCTCTGGTGTAGTCACTGCTTCAGGAGATACTGGGGGGTTGATTTCATAAACTAGAGGTGCCTCAGTACAAAAAAGGACTCGTCAGAAATCACCCGACCAAAAAGGATCTCGACCTACTACACCGTGAGAAGGCCCAACGGTTGATTCAGAAGATGTAACAACTGCCACTTCAGAAGGAGTTGATTGTACAACAGGTCGTTCACCACGACGAAGACGATAGTCCTCTATAGTATGGGTAATTCGAAAATCTTCTAGAGAATCAGTGTGTTCTACCCGTGGAGGTGGTGTAGAAAATTCTTGGACTTCACTTGTGTCCTCATGTGGTGGTGTAACAACTGGGACGTCACTTGTCTCCCCGTGTGGTAGGGTAATAGCTGGGACTTCACTCTGGTGAGGAGAGCCCTCAGGTGTACTAGTATGCAAGGGTTGTGAAACGTTCGGATGTTTCGTAGATAAACCTTGCATTCTACGTGAACGTCATGGGGGAGCAATTGTAAACAAGTGACAAGCTCTGCAAAGAAATTCCTAAGGTCAACTTCGAGAAACCAACAACACACACTAGTAAACAAAAAATAGGAGACAATTGTTAGGACCACATATTGTACTCTTTTTGCCCATACTTTTTACTATTATTTTACCCTTCATCACCTACATTTTGACTTATACTATCATTTCACCTGATCATTCCAAGGTATACAAAGTCCTTTCTCATTATTTTATGCTTAATCCGTTCTGCATAATACTTTACATTACTTTTGAACCTAACCATTGATTAGAAGTGCAGAAGTGTCCATATTTGCAGAATAGTATCCAAGACCGATGCTGAAACACAGAACTGTCCAAGTTGATGCTGAAACACGGAAGCTTCTACATAGTCCGAGGAAGCACATGCTGAAACACGGAGCTGCTACACAGTCCGAGGATGCATACGCCGAAACACGAAGCAACTACATGGTTCGAGAAGGCAGATGCTGAAACATGGAGCTATCACTCCATTCAGATATGCAGATGCTGAGACACAGTAGAGACCGCCACGATGCTGAAACACGAGCCCTGACAGTTAGCAGTCAAGGCCGACACAGTCAAAGGGGCGCAATTCACGTGGCCAAACAGCCCGTGAATTGCGATAC
>ML786623.1:280055-291552 GCA_009831015.1 Picea engelmannii
GAACTTCAGTTCATTTCAGCAAAGTTAGATAGAATGATTTCTTTACTACAACACTAGTGCTTTTGGAATTGAGCATATATAGTGCGCAGCTACCTTTGAAACAAAAGACTTCCCTGGGTTGATAATTTATGTTTCACTTGGTTTTTTAAAATTAATTAAGCAATTATAGCGACCAACAACAATCACCAAGCAAACAATACCTTCTAATTTCGAAGCCACTAGTTGGTGATGAAATCCAACGTCGCAACAACGAGATGAGAAGGGGCAGGGCTAAGGTGGAAAAGTTACTTTGACGAACTGCTTAAAAGACTTACGCCCTGGTGCAAGCTCCCACACATAATCGTGGGTATACCCTCCAAGGAGCTCGAGTGAGTTTGATCAACGCCAATTCTAGGTACCGTGAAGACTTTCCCCTCCACAGTCACCTTGGGTAAGAACCTAGAGAGACAGGCTACTAAGGTCACCACAAACAATAGTACAACCTGGGGGAACAGTCGTCAGTCCGATCCACACGCAAGAGCAGGGTATCTAGCCCGAAATAAACTCAAAAGGCTTCCACTCATAATTGTGGGTATACCTCGGAGTGATCCCCGTAATACGTGCAATCTCTACACCAATGTCAACAAAGCAGGGTTAGTAACTCTGCCAACACCAATGCAACCTAGTGCTTGACCCTTGTGTTAGAAGGGCATCCCAGGACAATGTGTTGCCAATGGAATTTATCACTCCCTAACTCAAGATGCTATTGTGTGTTTTGAGCTTTTGGAGAGTGTATCTCTCTTCCTACTCCAAAGCACTAGCCTAGCTAAATGTTGGTGTATTAGAGCCCTAGAAAAGAGTTACTAGATACATTTTAAGATTACGCAATGTTTTTAATGGCTGTTGTTTACTCAAAGGTAACGGAAATGAAACTCATGTGTGTATGACTCTGACCCAAATAATTCAAGAATGGAAATGAAAAATAACACTTTCCGTTCAATGAAACCTATATATGGGAGAGAGAGAAGTTTTTTAAATCAACCACGAATTATATGCAAAATTTCCTTATTTCCAATGTCAATGCAAACAATCATGCATCAAATGACAATACACTATGTTTTCTTTTCAAAGCTTCAACAATTCTTAGAATTTGATTTTCAATGTTTTGTAAATGACAAAGACAATTTGATGGAAGAAAACAATTGTGTTCACTTTCCAAAAATAACTCGCACTATATCAATGAGAGAGCAGAAAATCAAATCACAAAGATTCAAGCAAGAACAACCCAATCAACTCTTTCAACGAAAGCAAGAACAAAAACAAAACAAACCAAAAAGTCTTCTCAATGCAAATGAAAATGTCCTTTCAAACCAACAAGCAAATGAGAAAAAACCAAACACTTAACTCTCAACCAATCACTGATCCTCAGCCAATCAAACACACACAACTCTAGAAGACAGAGAGAATGAAATTGCCAATAAGAGCCAAGAAATGAAAGTCAATCTACCAAGGGCAGGAAATACCTAGAAACTCTAAATCTGTTCAAGCAAGCAAACTAAGGCAAGAGACATCCAAATCAATGATCCAATAAGCCAAAAAGATGTAATTCAACAGATCTGAGCTGTTGAAAAAATCAAAACTCAATTTCAAAATTTTCAAAGATCTTGCTCGCAGGCAAGCAGTGGTGTCACACAGTACGAGAAGATAGGATTCTCGCAGGCCACCTTAAAGCAAGGTGCGAGGTGTTCGCACTGGACCTTATATACAAGATGCGAACCTGACTGGTTCTCGCAGGCTGTCAATGGACACAGTGCGAGAACTCCTGAAGATAATAAAATTTTTGAAAATGAAAGCAAAATTCAAGCAGGCTTATAGACCCAAAAGGTCTCCCAGGATATCCTGAGGACTCAGACACTGACAAAACAGGAGAATAATGCCAATAGAGAAAATGGCCACAGAAAAACTCAAAAAACCATAAAGACAAAGGGATAGGTCCCCAGTGGAGTTGCCAATTTTGTTTCAGGATTAATCCGTAAGTGCGGACACAAACCGATCTCCCTAGATCCACCTGGATCTAGAACAAAACAGGACAGAATAATACACTTTCCTTAGATTTAGCCTATTGAATGAACTAAGAGGCAAGGATCATGAACATACCTTATGAATGCTTTCATAGGTCTCTGTTGTTCCAAGCTTTGCTCCAATGCTCTTGTGCCGTTCAGATCGCAACAGTACAAACCAATCGAAGTGAAAGCAAATCAATATATTCAATAGCTAATCTATACATATGATCAAGGAGTTATGTAATAAAGTGGCATCATCTTTATGGGAAAGGGACATATTACTGTATTGAATTAATTGAAAGTGAAACTTACAACCTAAGCCTTGATGTTGTAGATCTCCTTTCGATGGCTCCTAGCTTTGACACACACACTTTCTCATGCATGAAGAAAATCAACCACTTTTGATGACCTTGCTAGTGTCTCTTGCTGTTGTAGCATCAGTCCTTCATACAATCTTACACTAATTCTCCAATCAATCTCTTGCTAGTTTGCTTCTAACCTTTTCCATGAGCATCCCCTTCAATATATAGGAAATGATAGATTAGTTACTTGGATAGGAAATGATCCCAAGATATCAGGAAAGCCAGTTCTTAGATAACCATTCGCAAGCCAACTCATCCTTCCAGAAGATTCCTTTCTAGAAGATTCGAGATTTTATCTTTTTCCTTCATTTGGAAGATGTTCGCACCCTAAGAGTTAGGTACAGTGCGAACCCCTCGCACTCCAGCTTAAAGCAGCCTGTGAGAATCAGGCATTCTCGCAGGCAAATATATATGCAGACTACGAACCTCCTTTAAAAGTGTGGTTTCTAGAAGCAAACAAATGTAACTTTTCTCAGGAAAGTGTTCTTAATGAAGAGCTTGATTTTCCATCATCATAACATCATCACGATGACCAAAATTGTGGATAACAGGCCCACATGACTTTTGGCGCTTCATCTCCTAGGGTTAGGGTTTTCAGATGTCTAGGGATTTTTGCATTCCTGTTTATTGTAAAAAGGCCTTCAGAGCCTCATTTTAATCATCTTCTTGCGAATGTGAATAACCGTCACATCTCTTCTCAAAGATAAGTTGTCGCCATTCTAGTGAGTCTTTCACTCTGTATTTTTACAGTCTCTGTACATTTCTTTCATTAATAGAAATCGTGTATTACTGTATATTTGTGTTTATGGTTGCATCTATGATACATTTCTATTATATTATTGAATATCTGCGATATCTCTGTGCATTTCTTTGTTATATCTCCGCTCTCATTTCGTGCCGAAAATAATCCAGATCAGTGGTATCAGAGCAGGCTGCTCTTGATCATTTTTTTAGTGCATGTCCTTGACGAGGTCCGAGTATAGTAAGTTGGGTCTCAAGCTTGTCTCTCTTGAAGACAATCTCTCTTGCACACCCATGAAACCATCAATGGTAGAAGAAAAGAAAAATGACGGAGCAGACGATCTTATCAATCTATTGCTTGAGCAAGCTCTCACGCGACAGAGGGGAGAAATGATGGAGAATTTTGCTCACATCCTTCAACGCTTGCCGGTAGCATCAGGCACATCTTCATCAAGTGGCCAATTTGGAGGCACCTTGCCTTTCAAGGTACAAGTTAATTTTGATATTCTTGTATTTGAAGGACAAATAGATGTAGAAGCCTTAGAAAAATGGTTAACTCTACTAGAAGGTTATTTCTCTGTTCACAATTTTTCCAAAAAAGAAAAGATCACCTTCGCACTCCTTAAATCTCTCCCCCATGTCAAACATTGGTGGGAAACTTACTGGGAGCAAATTTCCACAGAGGAGTCTGGAATATATGGGGCTTATCCCACTTGGGATTTTTTTGTGGATGCAGTAAAGGAATAGTATTACCATGTTGGCAACTATGAGGACCAGTACATGAGATGGACCACACTACGGCAAGAGAGGGACCAAGCAGTTCTAAAGTTCACCAATACCTTCCATACCTTGCACACCAAGCTAGGTATTAAAGACTCCGAATGACATTTGGTTCTAAAATACCGTGGGGCTCTACACAGATACATCCATACTGAAATGGATTTTCTGGACATCTCATCACTTGGTGCTACTTATCGATATGCTCTTAAAATTGAGTAGAAATTTAAGCACCATAAAAAATGGGAATTCGGGTTTGCAAATCCGCAACAACCAAAGTATGAAAAAGACGACCCTAACAAATAGTCTCCCGAAAACCAGTCCAAAACACAGGAAAACAAGGGTCATGGGAAGACAAAGAAGGACACCGGAAAATGGTGTGATTTCCACAAAATCCCCCGGCACAACACCGATGAATGTCGCTGAAAACAGTTATTGGTGGCTGAGATCAAAGACAAGGAGCCGAACCCTGAATCTGATTCTGAAAATACTGGTAAAGGACAGATCATTGACGCAGACCCCACTGCTATTATCGTGACCACAACAATTCAACTAGAAGAACCAACAGATCCTGAAGAGGGGGAGCACCTTTTTCATTCATAGATGTGGGTGAAGGGGACCCCGCTGCAGTTTATTGTTGATAGCGGAAGCCAGAAAAACCTCATCTCAGCAGAGGTCGTCAAATAGTTGGGATTGCGACAACACCACACCCACAACCATACAACATCGGGTGGCTTCAGCAAGGATGAGATCTCTATGTCATCCAATAGTGTCAATTTTTATATGGAATCCAACCCTTCAAGGATGAGGTGGTATTATGTGATGTTGCCCCATTGGATGTCTGTGACGTTCTATTGGGCCAACCATATATGTGGAGACTCCATGTTGTTTATGAGTCTCGACCCCGTAGTGTCATTGTTACTTTGGGGGATCATCTCTACAGAATACTAGAGGTAGTTCCAACTATTGTTCCACCTAAAAAGTGTCGCAAGGTAGTATCTCATACTGCAAAATTCAGCTTCTTCACAATCTGTTCAAAAGGGGAACAAAAGGACACTGCAACCACTACAACCTCCCCCCCTGCACCTTCTATCCAACAGAAGCAAGTCGACAAGGTTGCAAAAAAGCACAAAGATTCCTTTTGCACACCTTACTCTCATGTAGCTCGACTTGTTGAACAATCTTAGCTTCAATAGGTTCATGGCATACTTTCACAAACTAAGCAACGTGACGTCTCCAACAATACAAGCAGCTCACCAAGATGCAAATCCAACAAACACTTTTCCCTCTCCCCTGGGAAATCAACGCAATGGAGAGCATTGCTTCCTAAGGAGAGAGTATTGATCCAGGTGGATATCGGTGTCCACCCACCTTTTCTAACTGGCTCAAAACAATTTTCTGGCAATTTTGGCAATTTACTATTTTTAGCAGGTTTTAACTTCCAGGGAGATTTTGAGGGCCTAAATGAAGGTTTTTCGAGATCGAGGTTCTCAATGATATCCAAAGGCATGATTGAGCCCCCAAAATGAATCTCCTCGACGATACTTTTCCAACGAGATATCATACACCTAAAAGGAAGATCGTATGCAAAAGTTACGACCCCAGGAAGTTGATGTACTAACTTACCTTAACAGGGCCCACATGAATTTTGGCACTTCATCTCCTAGGGTTAGGGTTTTCAGATGTCTATGGTTTTTGGCATTTCTGTTTATTGTAAAAATGCCTTCAGATCCTCATTCTAATCATCTTCTTGCGAATGCGAGTAGCCGTCACATCTCTTCTCAGAGATAAGCTGTCACCATTCTAGCGAGTCTTTCACTCTGTATTTTTACAGTCTCTGTACATTTCTTTCATTAATAGAAATCATGTATTACTATATATCTGTGTTTATGGTTTCATCTCTGATACATTTCTGTTATATTATTGAATATCTATGATATCTCTGTGCATTTCTTTGTTATATCTCCGCTCTCATTTCGTGCCGAAAATAATCCGGATCATTAACAGAGCACTTAGTAGTTATCATTCATTAATATCCAATTCTTAGTTACAACACAGTTAAATCCTACTCTCAGCGCAGATAAACCCTAAACTATAGAGCATCACAATATTCATCCAGATACAAGATATTTAAGCACTAAGCATACGTTATATAGGTCAGATCTAACATCCATCCACATCGTTAAGCACAAAACATCAACATATCTATCTATCATCCATCTATATTATGACACTAAGCAAGTAAACACATAAACACATCAATACATCACACAAAGAATAGAAACACAACATGTACATGGTTCACTCCCACCCTCGGGCTACGCCCACCAATTCTTCTCTTCTTTATTATCTTTGATCAAGCTCTTTATAGGCACATAGAATCCAAATCCTACTCTACAGAAGACAGGAGATCTGCACGCACTCCACCAGATCCTCCTTCTTCGAGCCAGGGTACAACACTAAGCCTTCACACAGTCTCTTACAGTTACTTGCACTAGCCTTGCAAGCCTCACACAGTATGCACAAAGGACTTACAACTCTTGATCACATAGATCGAGCACTAGCACTTAGCACTACTTACAACTTTCTCCTCATTAGATTCCCTGGTCTTCTATTTATTCATTACAAAAGGGACTAAACATGGGTAAACCCATGGGTCGACATCCCATACCCATTACATATGCCCAAAAACCAAAAAGGCCCTAAAATGGGGCCAATATCCCGCGATCTCCTCTTCATCTTGGGATCGGCCTTTGATAGTCTGTCGAAGTCCCAAAAATAGGTCAAACATGACCAAGAATCCACAAAACTTGGTCAAGGGCCAACAACCCAACACAAGAAAGGTTGTTTAAATTCTTATTCCTCTTTTTATTTGCATTTATCATGAGAATCTAGAATTATTATGAATTTTATTCTTGCACCATGAATGTATATCTATGGCTATTTGAACTCACAATGAAGAAGACAAGATCATTATTATCTTCTTATTTTGGTCATTTGTTTTTTAAATAAAAAAAATTGTTTTCATCTTGCATGGTAGGTCTCCGTCATATGAAGAAGAAAACAAAAACAATCAATTCAATAACTTGTTTCTATGAAATTTGAATTTATGGTTTATGATCTAATGAGATCACTCTACCATACACTAGATTTGGTCTTCATTATTATTTTGATCTGATCTACAAGTTTCTACCATATATCAATATATGAAGTATAAGATCTATAGATGTGTTGTAGATCTGTTCTAAAAAATCTAGTTGCTACTGGTCGATTGTGAGCTATTTTAATTCACTAACAAACTTCCATGAATACTGTATCTGATGACAACCTACTAGAAAGGTGCTCGATGGAAATCCCTCAAATGGTGTGCCCTCTTTTAGATCCGATCCTTCTTTTATCAAGGAAGATAAGGCTGGCATATAGGTTGATTTCTCTCATGCACTTCTATGACTTGATTATGGTGAGCTGATCTAGGCTATTCACAACATAACAATAGTTAATTGTGATTATAATCCACTGCTAGAATGGTCAAACTATCATTGTTATAAAAATGTAAGTGAGAATCTTGGCACTTTTCTATTGAAATTATACTTTGTTGGAGTGCTCCTCATGTTGATACACTTTTCTATTAGGTTGATGCAACCTTCAAAATGAGGTTCAACTATGACTTATATGTGGTGCGTTTTTTGCTCATTCATTGGAACTCATCTATGCTGGACGCCCTCAAGAAATCTCCAAATAGAATGGATTCAAGTATTATGCTAAGTGAACACTCTCAGTAGAAGGTAGTCGGCCTACATAATATATCATAATCGAGCTAAGTGTAATGATATAGGCTAGGGCATTACTTCAGTCCAATCAACAACATCCTAAAAGGTGGATCTTGCCAACTACTTCAACTGTGGGACAACTTATTTAAAATACTCCTTTGCCTTTGAGTAATCTAGTTGATTTCTAATTTGTGAATTGATTCTTGTCCAATAAATATTGTTTCCTGAAATCAGAAGATATGGATAATGATGAAGCAAGGATAGAGAAAATGAGGTTATTCATATTCTTATTGAGGAAATGAGTTTATTTCAGGCCTCGATTGCTGAAATACTTGCTTATGTAATAGAGTTCATGCCTCCATTCACAATCTGCCCTACTTTTTGTTGAAAGTTAGGATTTATCTTGCCATCTAGTGATAATTATGCTCCTTAATTATGTCAACAATGCAATGCACCCCATATTCTTTAACAACTAATATAAAGGTTTCAAAATCAACGTTATCAAACCTAGATTTATGCCAGTCAATGTACTGTTGTCTCAAAGAATGTATTTCTCTGAATGAAGATCTGGAACCAAGGTTTAAAACTTTAACACTTGGACAACTCGCAAGTAGAGTATACAAGATTTAAAGAGATGTCAATGGCACTGTAGATAGGTTTGAGAGTATACTCATAGCACTTTATTCAACTAACCAGAATCACCATTTACAAATTCATTTATATCACTGTGCTCATTGTGTATTTTGTTTTGAATGTAAACTCTTTCAAGTGAACCAGTCAACAAATGAAATGAAATGGCCAAAGACATGGGAATCACCCTTTTGAGATATATACAATGTATGAAGTAAACATCCATCTAAACCTTTGAGGTGACATAATAATCATACTCCAGTATGGAAATAATGTGATCATTGTGGGCATTAGATGTTTCAAAGCCCAAACAAACATAAATGCAAAAGCCACATAGAGTATGGACCTCAAGTTTTCCATAGTCATGTATCAAATCTAGACAACTGCACCATAACTTCACCTAAATGCATGGGGAGAAACCATGAGCTTTAGAATTTTAAAATTCAGAAGGCCTAAATCTAGAGAAAAAATTATCTCCAATCTGAATGCATAAACAATGGATTTTATTGCAGAAAGAGTAAATGTTACCCAAATCTCCTTATGTTTTTTCACGATTTTACATAATGTTGACTGCATGAATATTCTTTGGGACTAAAATGTTGTTCAAAAGAGATTGGAAGTGGAAACATCACCGTGTTTTAGGATGGAATCCATAAATTTTGTTTGCCTAATGTTCTTCATTATTTTGAAGTCAAGTTTATCTTCATTCATGATGGGTGGATTGGAAGCATTGATCATGTTAACTAGGTTCAGTAGATTCTATGCTAGTGCTTGATCCAGGTGGATATCGGTGGCCACCCACCTTTTCCAAATGGCTCAAAACGGCTTTTTGGAAATTTTGGCAATTTACTATTTTTAGCAGTTTTTTCGGGTCCTAAACTTCCGGGGCCATTTTGAGGCCCTAAACAATGTTTTTTTGGGTATGTTGCTCTCGCAAAATAACATCTACGAAGCTATTTTGTCTTGAGTGTTGTAGGCCTCGGATAGATCTTTCCAACGAGCTATCGTGCACCCTAAACGGAGATCGTATGAAAAAGTTATGACCCCGAGAAGTTGATGTACTAACTTACCCAAACGGGGCCCACATGACTTTTGGCGCTTCATCTCCTAGGGTTAGGTTTTTGGATGTCTAGGAATTTTGGCATTCCCGTTTATTGTAAAAAGGCCTTCAGAGCCTCATTGTAACCATGTTCTTGTGAATGCGAGTAGCTGTCACATCTCTTCTCAGAGATAAGCTACCACCATTCTAGCGAGTCTTTCACTCTGCATTTTTACAGTCTCTGTACATTTCTTTGATTAATAGAAATCGTGTATTATTGTATATCTGTGTTTATGGTTGCATCTCTGATACATTTCTGTTATATTATTGAATATCTGCAATATCTTTGTGCATTTCTTTATTATATCTCTGCTCTCATTTCGTGCCGAAAATAATCCGGATCAGTGGTATCAGAGCACGCTGCTCTTGATCGTTTTTTCAGTGCATGTCCCTGACAAGGTCCGAGTATAGCAAGTTGGGTCTCGAGCTTGTCTCTCTTGAAGACAATCACTCTCGCACACCCAAGAAACCCTCAATGGCGGAAGAAAAGAAAAACGATGGAGCAGACGATTCTATCAATCTATTGCTTGAGCAAGCTCTCACGCGACAGAGGGACGAAATGATGGAGAATTTTGCCCACATCCTTCAATGCCTGCCGATAGAATCAGGCGCATCTTCATCAAGCGACCACTTTGGAGGCACCTCACCTTTCAAGGTACAGGTTAATTTTGATATTCCCGTATTTGAAGGTCAAATAGATGCAGATGCCCTATATAAATGGTTAAATCTGCTAGAAGATTATTTCTCTGTTCACAATTTTTCCGACAAAGAAAAGATCACCTTTGCACTCCTTAAAGCTCTCCCTCATGTCAAACATTGGTGGGAAACTTGCTGGGAGCAAAGTTCCACAGAGGAGTCTGGAATATATGGGGCCGATCCCACTTGGGATTTTTTTGTGGATGTGGTAAAAGAACAATATTACCCTGTTGGCAACTATGAGGACCAGTACATGAGATGGACCACACTGCGACAAGAGAGGGGCCAAACAATTCCGGAGTTCACAAATACCTTCCATACCTTATGCACCAAGCTGGGTATCAAAGACTCCGAGCGACATTTGGTTCTGAAATACCATGGGGCTTTACACAGATACATCCAGACTGAAATGGATTTTCTGGACATCTCATCACTCGGTGCTACTTATCGATATGCTGTTAAAATTGAGCAGAAACTTAAGCACCAGAACAAATGGGAATTTGGGTCTGCAAATCCGCAACAACCAAAGTATGACAAAGATGGCCCTAACAAACAATCTCCTAAAAACCAGTCCAAGACACAGGAAAAGAAGGGTCACGAGAAGACAAAGAAGGACACCGAAAAATGGTGTGATTTCCACAAAAGCCCTTGGCACAACACCGATGAATGTCGCTCAAAATAGTCATTGGTGGCCGAGATCAAAGACAAGAAGTTGAACCCTGATTCAGAATCTGATTCTGAAAATACTGGTAAAGGACAGATCATTGACGTAGACCCCACTGTTATTGTTGCGACTGCAGCAATTCAACCGGAAGAACCAACAGATCCTAAAGAGGGGGAGCGCCTTTTTCATTCACAGATGTGGGTGAAGGGGACCCCGCTGCATTTTATTGTTGATAGCGGAAGCCGGAAGAACCTCATCTTAGCAGAGGTCGTCAAACAATTGGGATTGTAAACAACACCACACCCACAACCATACAACATCGGGTGGCTTCGGCAAGGACCAGATCTCTGTGTCAACCAACAGTGTCGATTTTCATACGACATCCAACCCTTCAAGGATGAGGTATTATGTGATGTTGTCCCACTGGATGCTTGTGATGTTCTCTTGGGCCAACCATATATGTGGAAACGCCATGCTATCTATGAGTCTCGACCCCGTAGTGTCATTATTACTCTGGGGATTCATATCTACAGGATACCAGAGGTAGTTCCAACTACTTCCCCACCTAAACAATGCCGCAAGGTAGTATCTCATACTACAAAATTCATCTTCTCCACTATCTGTTCAAAAGGAGAACAAAAGGACACTGCAACCACTACAACCTTGCCCCAAGCACCTTCTATCCAACAGAAGCAGGTCGACAAGGCTGCAACAAA
>ML786623.1:300549-353121 GCA_009831015.1 Picea engelmannii
TAGGTGGGCGCGAATGCCTAAAAAATGTTTAGTATACGTTGTTGGGCTTATGCACTCAAAAAATACATATACAAAAGGTTCCCTCGGCACATCAATGGTCTATACTATCTAAGAACAGGGTCTATTGGCCTTGCCATAATGTACAATGGTGTTGGCCAAAAGCCGGAATACTTGGACCCAAGTCTGAGGCACCCCTACTACATGAGGTTGCATAGAAGGTGGGAGATCCTTGATCTCAACCATAGGTATAGTACGAGTGAGTGCAGTGAGGTTGCACTCCACTTGTCTCAGAACTCTGTCAGCCTCTCTGATTGGGGGTCCCCTTACAGCTGCTGGTCCTCTGGTTGGTGCTGTTTCTATCTCTGGTCGAGGATATCACCGAGTCCTAGAGAAGTTCGTTGGTCAAACATGCCCCACATCATTACATAGTAGATACACGAGTCAATACTCCATACACACATAAAAAGGATATATATATAAAACAATTAAAAAATTAAATAACTTTAAAAAGTATGTTACCTATCTCGCCTCGCTCCTCGATGGGAGGCATTGGCATGTCAGGGTCTTTGGTGAAGTTGATCCTGACATATGGGTAATCCTCGATCACTAGGATCTGTCATGCTCACCAGTTAAAGAATTTGTTCTTGAAGGTCTCTATGGTCCTCCCTCCACCCTGTCATGGCAGCAAAGTTTCCCACCTGCATACTGTTGGGAAGGAGGCCACATGCTTTCGTACTGTCTCTATGGGACTGAGAGTAGGCACCCTCTCGAAGAAGGAGCATAAAATAGTACCGAACCCAAATTTCTTGTTGGTATGCTACCGACACTCTGTAAGTTGTCTCTTCATGCACATCAACATGGTCATACTCCAGTAAAAAATGACTGCCTCCAAACACTAAATGACACAATGCATGTGTGCCCGGGAGCCCTAATGTAGGGCTGCGGATCTAGTAATCCACCCGAGCAATAGTAAGATCACACGTAGAGATAGACTGGTGATCTTGTGAATTGACACCTGAGAACCTACCTTTTTAGTGTTGGCCTCACAATACATCTAGATATAATCCTTGATGTTGAAAGGTCCAGGGGGAAATGTCCTCAGGTTGACTGGTTCCCCTCTCCTCGAGAGGCTAGTCAAGAAGTAGAAATCATCTTTGGTGGGGTTCAATGATTGAACCTCCAGCATAAATGCCTTTGCATCTGGGTGCCAATACTCCACAAGAGCATTGAGAAGTCTAGGTAGTTCCCTCATGAACGGACACTGGAAAAACTTCCATAACCCACATTGTTTTAGTACGGAGATGGATATAGGGTCCCCTTCGACCAAAACATCAATGTCCTCATGCTCCCTCTCCCTCCAGTCAACATACATCCTATTTCATGGAAAAGTGGAGGAGACCTAACACTTGCATTTTTTTATTTTTTTGAATCTTGCAAAGGTGTTTGCAGGTTGTTTCGTCCATAGTCGCATTTGTACATGGGCTGGTAGTTTCCTACCCGAGTACATATGCGGGCTATCCTTAGACAACCTGCATACACATAGGGCCGTTCTTTTTAGGATAGCACGCCCCCTCAAAAAATACAATTAATTCATAAAAGAAGTATTAAAATGCAAGAGGGAGGGATTTGTACTTGGTCCAACTAGAAGGTCGTTTCGTCCACTGAAGCTCCTAGAATCAACTCTTTTAGCGAAGGGGGTTTTCACCTTTTGGTTGATTTTCAAATTGCAATGGTCAAAATGAGCTATCAGCTTCTATTTATAGACTTTTTTGGTCCTTAAGACCCCCTTTGTCATTTTTCCTGGCTTGGTAATTACTTGATTCTACTTCTGAGTTTTTTATTGGTCGATCTGATACTCTTTTTCCTTTGGTTTGGTAATTTTTGGGATGGGTCACTTTTTGGGTATCCTTTGGTAAAATTCATTTTTTCTTCTTTTTGTATATAAGTTAGGATTTCATTTACACTTTCTGCATATTGTTGTCTTTTTCTCTTTTCCATAGGATCGACCCCACCGAAGTGCGACACAAAATCTTCATTCTTGCTTTAGAAATGTCATAATTAGGTGGTAGAGCCTAACTTTACATGGATGCCCTAGGTATATCCTTGCTGCATTTTGGCGTCCATGATGTCAGTAATGACTATAGGCTCGGGAGTCCTTGTTAGTCCTGTCATGATTATGAGATAAAGTCTCATTTGTTTGATGAACCATCATTCTTGGCCTTACCCTCGGGACTCCCAAATGAGCATGCTTTGTTGGCTTTCAAGCTCGCTTTGAAATTTTAAAGCAACATCTAACGAGACTGTATTTATTCTCTTTGATATCAACTGGATTAACTGAGAAAAGTAGCCCCTTGGAGTCTTATTTAATCCCTTTTCACACTCTCTAAACATGAAAATATTATTGAGCGATATTTTTTCCCTTCATGCTCACCAAACTCAAATTTGAAGGCACATCTGTCCGATGATAGTTTACCCCTTTTTCGGTCCAGATGGATAATTTTATGAAAAAAGGTATTCTCTAAGAACTTCAGTTCGCTAGAAGAGTATTCACAGGCATAAGTTTAACCCTTTTACGGGCTTGAGGGACTAAATCTTTGAAAAAGGAACATTCTCCTTGGTTTTGATTTATCACCTTTTTTGGGCCTTGGAGATTACTTACGAAAAAGGAAGCTCCCCAGATTCCATAGTTAATCTCTTTTCAGACTCCCTAAAATTGAAAATATTGTCGAGTGACCTTATTCCTTCACACTCATTAAATCGTTCCAGAAGAACATCTACTGGCATGAGTTTAACCCTTTTTCTAGCCTGTAGATTATAGCGGAAAAAGGTACGCCTCGGGAGATTCGTCTCGCCGGGAGAGTTCTCCTCAGTAACTTTTATAATTTTTTGGGCTAAGGAGACTAAACTCAGAAAAAGGATGTGAGTGCATTGTTACAGAGAAATCCCCCTGTGGACAAGTGGATTCTCTCTTGGATACTAGACCCCTATGACCAAGACAGAAAAGTGTTATTATGGACACTGACTTTCCTTTTCATGAAGCTAAACTATCAAAGAAGAAGAGGGAAGAATGGTAAATACCTTTTTACTGACGTTTGTCCTTGCTTGATCCAGGCTGTTCTTGATTTCCAAGTTCTCCAGAAGGTCCTGCAATACAATGAGAAACAACAACGAGACATACTTCCTACTCTACCAGTGATTAGCTTCATAATGGATCTATAAAAGAAACAAGTTCATGGAACGTACACAAACTTTAAAGGAAACAGGACAAGCATTGATTTATATTAATGAAAACAAAGTGAAAAGATTACAACCATGGATGTAGGTGCAACAGCTTCACCAAGCTCTCTTTGTCAAGACCCTTTTTTCAAAATCTCCACGATCAGAATGACAATACTTTCATTGATTATTATCCTTTACTTCTCATGCAATCATAAGTTTGGTATCTCTAAACTCCTCTATCACCCACTCCTCCATGGAAATCCCTCATTATATAGGATTTGGAGGCTTAACCACCATGGAGAGGATCTCTCATTAGATCCACTAAGAAAGGGATCTCTAAGATATTTAGGGAGAAAATATCTCTCAAGGATTTTAAGGAGGAAATATTTCAACCATCCATGAGATCCTCCACCTTCCCTAAAAAGTAGGAAACCAAATGTGAGTTGGATTCTCACACTTAATTACTTTATTTTTCATGAATATTAATAATAATTCATGTGCACTTGATTCTCACAATTAATCAATTTCTTTTCCATGAATATTAATAATAATTCATGTGTACTCGGTATTTTGGCCTTCATGTAATATATCCCTCCTCCACATTGACTAGGGATTGTGACATAGGTTATTCCATGGTGTCAAGGTGTATGAGACACCTATATGACAGTTTACGACACTTAGGGCGAGGTACCTAGGTGTGCAAATTTCATTTGTAACATAATGCCCCCTAAAGTGTGAGGTCAGAAGAGAGAATAATGGCCAAAACACTTTACAATTTTTTCATGCAAGGGTGTGGACTCGGAGAACCTGGTAGAAGATGCAAACAACCATCAAACAAATTTTATGACATGTTTCAAACCCAAGGCAGACATACCTATGCTTGAGTGATAACAGACTTTCAAGGTATGGCCGCCATCAAATACACTGCGGATCCATAATCATATTGACTGAAGAGTATAGCCACCAAAGATACAATGTGGATCTATACTTCCATGACATGAAATGATTGTAGCCATGATAAATACACAATGGATCTACGAGATGAAAAAACATAGCCACTGACCAATACAAAGTGGATCTATGTGACAATATATATATCAATGTGCTCAAATGATCTCCTTTTGCAGCCTCGACAAAGTACATATTAGAGTGATCACTCAACCCAGGGTATTCTTACCGATCCCGATGTAGTACGAATCTAACAATGCAAATAGATGTCCTGACGTTGAACATGGTAGAAACCACTTGATTACCGATCAATGAGGTAAACCGTTAACAAGTGCGAGTGAAATCATCATTGATGTCAATGATTCCCAAGGTACGCTAGTACATTCCAGCAAATGTGAATAGATGAGCTAAAGTCAAGCATCCATCGAATCATCTGATCAGAGGTCAATGATGTAAACCCACTGTCGGACTCGAGGAGGCCTACCATTGAGGCATGCAGGTCCCAAGGTACTAACTGGTTTCTAAGTCTAGTTCGCGGATAATGTGTTGAAGTCGAAAGAAATAGACTCGTCGAAGGAGGGCATTGATGTATCCCCTATCAATGACACGAAACAGAAACATATATGTAATTGGTAGATCAAATGAAGATGGAATGACATAGGTATTGAAACAGACAGTTTGTGATGGTTGACTCTTGAGGCAGATACTTCCCTTGAACACCGAGGCACATCAGCATAAACATGACATGGACCAAAACACGATAATGCAGTGGGCACTGTGACTTTCGTTGGGTGACCCAAATGAGTAGGAAAAAATTAGAGGATTGGTTCAGTGCATAGGTTCAGTGGATTAAAATAAGTGCAAAGACAAAGTGTCGTGTTCAAGGGCGACCGTAAGAGTGACTTGTGATTTTTTTTAAAAACATCTTAGCCTACTTCCTTCAAATTTTTCCCCCATCCAGATAGATGAGTACCCCTTTTTAATTTAACGAGCTCGAGGAGGGTAACACATGCTCAATATAAGTCACCTTTGGTAAGTCCCTCTTCCTTTATTTAATGAACTGGAAGAAGTAAGGGTTTGGTCCCATATGGGCCCTTCAATGTATGATTGTTTAACGAGTCTAGAGAAGGTAAAATCAGTGATTTTTCATGTTTAGAGAGTCTGAGAAGAACTTAAAGATGACTCCAATGTTGTCTTTTTTCGTAATGTTAGTCTTGTGAGGCCAAAAAAGAGATACATTATCACTCGAAAGACGCCCTTTCAAACCTTTTAACGAGTGGAAAGGAAGCAAGATCACTTGGAAATCTTTTCATGTTTAGAGAGTCTGAAAAGATCTTAAAGACAACTCCAAGGGGTTCCTTTTTTGTATAACCTTTACGAGTCAGAAAAAGTGATAAAAGTATACTCGGTTACATTCTCATGTTTTTGCGAGAACGGGAAAGAACAAAGACTAAGCTCGGTAACTTATTCTCATGTATTTATGATCATGAGAAAGAATAAAGACTAAGCTTGGTATTGGTTTCCCGATGTAATTTCCAAAGGCATGGATACCCAGGGATGGTTGGTACTCTACCCCTAGCTTGAAAAGCTAGCGGCATAACTCCAGAATGATAATCAAAGGCTGGAGACATGCCCCCCAAGCTTCAATTCAATCATTGACTTTGAGGTTATCACCAATTTCTCTACTAGGAGGAGAAAAAGGATACAAGTGGATGAAATGAAGGTTCAAATACGAGACTTAATGAAAGACTTGACTTGGTATGAGAGGTGACTGTTTCATTTTTTAACGAGATTGACACAAGAAAAGAACTATGCTCGAGACCTCTGTTTCATTTTTTAGCAAGCTTTCCACAGAGAAGGAAAACTATGCTCAAGTGATGCAGGAGCATCACCAACACATCAAGCGAGCAAAGCGAAAGCAGAAGATAGCTGGACAAGCCAACATAATTTATTTTTGGATTTCACCTTGAAACTATTGCGTGAACATTAATGTGAAAATTTAATGAGGTGCACTTGTATATTGTAAATGGACCTTGAGCGGATAGCTCTCGTCCTTTAGTAGATAGGAGGCATTTAATATAGTTAATGCAGGTAGATAGAATTTTAATTCATAGATTAGATAGTTTTAGAAGAAGGAGGGAAAACGGATATAGACACCCTCATTGTATCATTGTAACATGAGCTTGAGCATTGGGAACTCAAGGAATTCTGGAGAATTTAGGAAGAAGAGCAAGCAGAGAGTTGCGTAGAGAACACCCATGTACTGATATTTGAATTAATAGAAGAAGATTGGTTCAAATTCATGGTTTTGTGTCCGATTCTTTGTGTACTGATGATTATGCTCATTTGATGTTTGCTTCCTGTCATACATTTGCTTTTATATGCTGTGTATGTGATTTCATGTTGAGTTTGGAATCTAAAAGGGTGAAAGAATTAGTTTCAATTGTTTCTCTATTTGAGCCAGAAAATTCCTGCAAGGAGTGCAGTTGAGTGTCCGCAAGGAGTGCGTCAACAGAGGGTTCAGATAGAAATAACTTTGATTCTCGTTCACCCAGAAGTGAATTTGGGTTACAGGAGCTGTGTAAGGAGTGCGTAGGATGAATAAAAGTCTCAGGGATGTGAACCTAAGTGAAGTGTCGAAGGACTGCTGTTGCAGGCGTGCGCAGGGTCGAAGACTTCAACACTTAGCCGTGGTTGAAGGGTTGCCGCAAGGAGTCTTTTCTAAGGCTCAAAATTATAGCAAATATCAGGAAGGATAGAGTCTTCGAATTTGTCGAAGGATTTCACAGAGAGGTTGTCTTTGAAGTGTTCAAGCAGGCACTGCAAGTTTGCACGCAGGGGAAACAAGTTCCACAGAAGGAACATAGTCATTTCACAAAATCATTGAGGGAGGAGTAGAAGGTCGGTATTCTCCGAGGAGAATATGCGACATCTCGTGGGCCGTCAGATCTCATGGAGGTGAAAAGGAGATACGACGTCGTTTGCTCTAGAAGTATAAAGCTTAGGAGGGGCAGAGCCATCGATCTAAGCCACAAGGACTGTCAGATCTACACGTAGTATCGTGTATCGGGGATTCGTAGATCGAACCTCCAAATTATTGCATCAGGAATTGCGATATCGTGAACCACGATATACCGACAGATCAGAACCGTCCATCGGTTAGGACGCGTGTCAGAATATCCAAAGGAGTTGGGGTTCGGAGCATCGGAGATTTCGAGGACAGGGTATTTTTGCATCTTGGAATCGTGAAACGCGATATCCCGACAGTGACGTAAATGGTGTGGGACTGCAGGAGTTAGTGGAAGACAAGTGGCATAAGTCATCGGGGTTTCGTAGCGAGAAGTGTTGAGACACTGACATCAGGATTCACGATCCCGCAAAGTGCTTAATCCCGATAGAAGTGACGGGAAGTGGAAAAGTCAACTTGCATGTGTGCATCGGAGTTTCGGCGTATCGGGCATCGGGTGCTGGTAAGTCAAGTTGCTTGGTATCGCAAGTACCGAAGTCGCGAGAGGGAAATTTCTGAGAGAGGTAAGAGAAGGTCAGTGTTGACTAGTCATCGGGTCTCGGGGATTTGAGAGCCCAGTGTTCGACCTTTGGACTCGCGAATTCGTGAGTTCCGATTCCCGATAAGCAAAGAGAGGGGATTGCATGGATAATTCTGTGGGTGCAGGTTTCCCGATAGGGAAATAGAAGGACGTTTGAGTTCTTCGGGCCATAGGAAGAAGAAGATCCTGTGAGCAGACATGCCTTGAGGGTATGGCTGCGTCAAGAGTGGTATCAGAGCCGATTAATTTCTTTGCTTTCTGTAGCAGAGAAGAAGGAGAATTCACCATGCCACCCAGGAGAAGGGATGCGCAGTCACCCGATCTAGAGGATAGGGAGATGTCGTGACGAAGAGGCAGGCAGACGGTAGATCCAGCCATAGAGAGATAAATGCGTGATCTCCGAGCAAGACTCGAAGACATGGAGACAGCGCAAAGATGCACAGCTAGTGCAGGGGATCTTAGTGATTCTGACAGCGAAGTTGAGACTGAACGCGAAGAGGAAGTTGCAGCTGAAGATGCAGCCAATGAACATCTAATCAAAGCTATTGTAAGGATGGGTACAAAGGCAAAAATGGACATTCCAGTTTATGAGGGGAATCTGGATGCAGAAGAGCTTCTAGACTGGATTAGAGCTCTTGATACTTACTTTGACTACAAAGATGTCGAAGAGGATAAGAAAGTCAGGCATGCTGTCACAAGATTAAAAGTACACACAACATTATGGTGGGACGAGTTACAAGCAGATAGACGCTGCAAGGGCAAGCAGAAAATTAAAAGTTGGGATCGAATGATTGCAAAGATGAAGGAAAAATTCATCCCAAGAGACTATCAAATCACTCTGTTCAGGAGGATGCAGAACCTGAGACAGAAGCTGATGACAGTGAAAGAATACACGGAGGAGTTCTATCGACTGAACATCAGGGCAGGTCATCGAGAGAGCGATGATGAGAAAATTGCCAGATACATGAATGGCCTGAGATATGATATCCAGGATGAGATGAGTATGGTAACCATCCGAACGGTGGAAGATGCTTACCAGATGGCTTTGAAAGCTGAAGAGAAGCTGAGCCATAAGCAAGGTCAGAGGGGCCGAGGCAGAAGTCAGCCCAGAGGCAAAGTGGTTGCCCAAGATAAATACCAGAAGCCCAAGGAGGAATGGAAGAAACCCCAGGGTAAAGTTGAAAGAGGTGGGACCTCACAGAGAGGGCCATACATTGAACATAGAGGATAGCCTATAGAGCAGAGCGGAGGATATGCTGATAACAATATGTTTCCTCGTACCAGAGGTAGAGGAAGAGGAAGAGGTGGAGTAATCACATGCTTCACGTGTGGGAAAAATGGGCACAGGTCGTTCGAGTGTCCAGAGAAAAAGAAGGACATTGGAGAGACTCACATCGCCGAAGCACAAAGGCGAGATGTTGAAGCAGAAGATGATGAAGGCGGAAGGTCATTGATGATGCGTAAAGTTCTCTTAACACTCGGGAAGGAGGTGGAGGACTCAGCTCAACGGACCAGACTTTTCAGAACAGCTTGCAAGACCAAGGATAGGGTATGCAAGGTTATCGTGGACAGGGGTAGCATAGATAATCTTGTTTCAACCGAGATGGTAGAGAAGCTGGAGCTAGAGACAACTGATCACCCGAGTCCATACAAGGTTTCGTGGCTACAAAAAGGACACCAGGTAACTGTCACTAAACAATGTTTAGTTGAATTCAAGATAGGAGGATATAATGATAAGATTTTGTGTGATGTCATTCCTATGGATGTTTGTCATCTATTGCTAGGCAGACCATGGCAATATGACAGAAACGTAATTCATGATGGGAAGATGAATACGTACACCTTAGAGAAGGATGGGAGAACCCATAGGTTGCTTCTAATAAAATATAAGGAGATGAAGCCGGAAATAAGCAACACTGTACTTCTCATGAGTGGGAAGGAACTTCTTACGGAGGTGAAGAAGAAAGAAGATCCACAATTCTTTGTGGTCAGAAAGCCGAGGATTGTTTTGACTAGCACAAGAGTGGATGATCTACCAGAGGAGATTCAGGAACTGCTGGAAGAGTTCGCTGACATCGTGGTGGATGAATTACCTCGTTCGTTACCACCGATGAGGAGTGTGAGTCATCATATAGACCTCATACCAGGAGCTATTTTTCTGAATAAAGCCACATACAAGTTGACGCTGCAAGAAAATGAAGAGGTTAAGAAGCAGGTCCAGGAGTTATTGGACAAAGGGTTAGTCAGGGAAAGCTTGAGTCCATGTGCCATTCCAACGGTGCTCAGTCCAAAAAAAGATGGAGGCTGGAGAATGTGTACCGACTCAAGGGCAATCGACAAGATAACCATCAAGTACATGTTTCCATTTCCGCGGATGGATGATTTAATGGATTGCTTGAGTAGGGAAAAATACTTTTCAAAGATTGATTTGAAGAGTGGATATCACCAGATTCGCATGAGGGAAGGCGATGAATGGAAGACAACATTCAAGACAAACGAGGGTTTGTATGAATGGCTAGTCATGCCGTTTGGCTTGACAAATGCACCGAGTACCTTTATGAGGTTGATGAATGAAGTCCTGAAGGATTTCATCAAAAAATTTGTCATCGTATATCTGGATGATATACTAATTTTCAGTAAGACAAAGGCAGAACACCTGAAGCATTTGGCTATTGTGATGAAGAAGCTACAGCAGGAGAAGCTGTTGATAAACATGAAAAAGTCCTCATTCATGAAGACATAACTCATTTACTTGGGGTTTGTTATTTCGGCGAATGAGTTAAGGATGGATCTGGATAAGGTAGAAGTGATAAAAAATTGGCCATCACCGAGAAATATTTTTGAGGTGAGGAGTTTTCATGGACTGGCTAGTTTCTACCGGAAGTTCATCAAGAATTTCAGTGGGATTAGCACAACAATGATGGATAAAGTGAAGAAAAGACATAAATATTTTCACTGGACTGAAGAGGCTGAGAAGAGCTTCAATTTGTTAAAGAGTAAGATCACGGAACAACCGGTTTTGGTGTTGCCGGATATCCATAAGATGTTTCAAGTAAAATGTGATGCAAGCGGGTTTTCCATAGGTGCAGTCTTGAGTCAGGAAGACAGACCGATTGCATACTTCAGCAAGAAGCTGGATGAGGCAAAATTGAAGTACTCCACGTATGATAAGGAATTTTATGCTATCATACAGGCATTGAAAAAGTGGAGGCATTACTTGGTCCCAAAAGAATTTGTTTTGTATAGTGATAACCATGCATTATAGTTTGTGACTCAACAGGATAAGTTGAATCAAAAACATGTAAAATGGGTAGAGTATATGCATAATTTCGCTTTTGTAATTAAGCCTATTTTGGGTACTGCTAACAAAGTTGTTGATGCTTTGAGTAGGAAGTGTTTGTTGTTGCAGGAGTTCAAAGTCAGGACGTTAGGCTTTGATGATCTCAGGGACATGTATGAAGATGATCAGGATTTTAAAGAAGCATATGAAGCAGCTAAGAATCCAGTTCTCAGAGATAGAAGCCCTTGGATAGACTATATGATCCAGGAAGGATTGCTGTTAAGAGGCAATCAGTTGTGTATTCCAAAATGCTCCATGAGGGAGAACTTGCTGAAGGAGAAACACAGTGGTGGATTGGCAGGACACTTTGGCCATGAAAAAACGTTCGCGAAGCTGAGCGAGTCATACTTTTGGCCAGGAATATGGTCAGAGGTCAAGCAGTTTGTAGATAGATGTAGAATTTGCCATCATTAGAAGGGAAGGAAGTAGAATGTAGGATTCTATCAACCATTACCCATACCCGAAAGGCCATGGGATGTGGTAAGCATGGATTTTGTATTTGGATTGCCAAAGACGCAAAGAGGATTTGATTCAGTCTTTGTGGTAGTGGATAGGTTTTCCAAGATGGCACATTTTATCCCATGCCAGAAAACCAGTGATGCGACTCACATCGCAAATCTATTTTTTAAAGAGGTCATTCGACTTCACGACTTACCCAAAAGTATAGTTTCGGACAGAGATACAAAGTTCGTGGGACATTTCTAGAGGACATTATGGAGGAAGTTGGGGACTAACTTGTTGTTTAGTTCAGCTTATCATCCTCAGATGGATGGACAGATGGAAGTAGTGAACAAAAGTCTAGGAGACTTGCTAAGAAGCTTGGTGACGGAGCACCACAGCAGTTGGGACAATATATTTCCGCAAGCAGAGTTCGCATATAATGACTCAGTGAATAGGAGCACAGGCCAAAGTCCATTTCATATTGTGTATGGGGTGCATCCGAGAGGAGTTTCTGAGTTAAGGGATTCGAAACAGACTGCTACTAGGAGCGCAAGTGTCGAAGAGTTTGCAGAGGCGATGAAATAACTTCACAGCCAGGTGAAGCAGCGACTGCTAGATTCAAGTCATGAATATAAGTGCAGAGCTGACCAATGGAAGAGACAACTTCAGTTTGCGGTTGTTGATCTGATTCTGGCACATCTGAGAAAAGAGAGGTTCCCGAGGGGAACATACAATAAATTGAAAATGAAGAAAATCGGGCCATGTAAGGTCTTGAAGAAATTGGGGGAAAATGCTTATGAGATCGAGTTACCGGATGGGATCGGAATATCTATGATATTCAATGTCGCAGATTTATACCCATACAGGACCGAAGAAGCAGAGACTGGAACTGAGGAGCCAGTGATCCAGTGGGTGAAACAGATGCCAGTTGCAGAGAAGCCACAGATGGAATGCATACTAGACAAGAGAGTGGGTAAGAAGACCAGAAGGAAAGAATACTATTAGTATCTGGTCAAATGGAAGAACCATCCAGTGGAAGATGTCAGCTGGGAGAATGAAGCAGAGATTTTGAAGCATGGACAAACCATGCAGGAGCTCATGGACAGGAGCCCATGAAATTTTTCAAGAGAGGGAGTATGATGCAGGAGCATCACCAACACGTCAAGCGAGCCAACACAGAAGCGGAAGACAGCTGGACAAGCCAGCACAATTTATTTTTGGATTTCACCTTGAAACTATTGCACGAATATTAATGTGAAAATTTAATGAGGTGCACTTGTATATTGTAAATGGACCTTGAGCGGATAGCTCTCGTCCTTTAGTAGATAGGAGGAATTTAATATAGTTAATGCAGGTAGATAGGATTTTAACTCATAGATTAGATAGTTTTAGAAGAAGGAGGGAAAACGAATATAGACACCCTCATTGTATCATTGTAACATGAGCCTGAGCATTGGGAATTCAAGGAATTCTGGAGCATTCAGAAAGAAGAGCAAGAAGAGAGTTGTGTAGATAACACCCATGTACTGATATTTGAATTAATAGAAGAAGATTGGTTCAAATTCATGGTTTTGTGTCCGATTCTCTGTGTACTGATGATTATGCTCATTTGATGTTTGCTTTCTGTCATACATTTGCTTTTATATGCTGTGTATGTGATTTCATGTTGAGTTTGGAATCTAAAAGGGTGAAAGAATTAGTTTCAATTGTTTCTCTATTTGAGCCAGAAAATTCCTGCAAGGAGTGCAGTTGAGTGTCCACAAGGAGTGCGTCGACAGAGGGTTCAGATATAGATAAATTTGATTCTCGTTCACCCAGAAGTGAATTTGGGTTATAGGAGCCATGCAAGGAGTGCGCAAGCTAGATAAAAGTCTCAGGGGTGCGAACCTGAGTGAAGTGTCGAAGGACTGCTGCTGCAGGCGTGCGCAGGGTCGAAGACTTCAACACTTAGCCGTGGTTGAAGGCTTGCCGCAAGGAGTGCACGCAAGGAGTATTTTCTAAGGCTCAGAATTATAGCAAAGCTCAGGAAGGATAGAGTCTTCGAATTTGTCGAAGGATTTCACAGAGAGGTTGTGTTTGAAGTGTTCAAGTAGGCACTGCAAGTTTGTGTGCAGGGGAAACAAGTTCCACATAAGGAACACAGTCATTTCGCAGAATCATTGAGGGAGGAGTAGAAGGTCGGTATTCTCCGAGGAGAATTCAAGACATCCCGTGGGCCATCAGATCTCACGAAGGTGCAAGGGAGATACGACGTCATTTTCTCTGGAAGTATAAAGCTTAGGAGGGGCAGAGCCGTCGACTCGAGCCACAAGGACCGTTGGATCTACACGTAGTATCGTGTATCGGGGATTCGTAGATCGAACCTCCAAATTATTGCATCAGGAATTGCGATATCGCGAACCGCGATATCCCGACAGATCAGAACCATCCATCGGTTAGGACGCGTGTTAGAAGATCCAAAGGAGTCAGGGTTTGGAGCATCAGATATTTTGAGGATAGGGTATTTTTGAAGCTTGGAATCGCAAAACGCGATATCCCGACGGTGACGTAAATGGTGTGGGACCGTAGAAGTTAGTGGAAGACATGTGGCATAAGTCATCGGGGTTTCACAGCGAGAAGTGTCGAGACGCTGACATCAAGATTCACTATCCTGCGAAGTCTGAAATCTCGATAGAAGTGACGAGAAGTGGAAAAGTCAACTCCCACATGTGCGTCGGAGTTTTGGCGTATTGGGAATTGGGTGCTGGTAAGTCGAGTTGCTTGGTATCGCGAGTACCGAAGTCGCGAGAGAGAAATTTCCGAGAGAGGCAAGAGAAGGTCAGCGTTGACAAGTCATCAGGTCTCGGGGATTCGAGAGCCTAGTGTTCGACCTTTGCACTCGCGAATTCGTGAGTTTCGATTCTCGATAAGCAAAGAGAGGTGATCGCACAGATAATTCTGTGGGTGCATATTTCCCGATAGGGAAATAGAAGGACGTTTGAGTTCTTTGAGCTGTAGGAAGAAGAAGATCCTGTGAGCAGACATGCCTTGAGGGTACGACTACGTCATCAAGGTTCCGGGTTCAATCCCCAGATCTCTGTTTCATTTTTTATCGAGCTTGCTATAGAGAAGGAAAACTATGCCCTTGACCTTGAGGTATAACCTCTAGACCATTATTTCATTTTTTAGCGAGCTTGACACAAAAATGGAAACTATGCTTTTAGCCTCTTGTTCATGACTTCCAAAAGGATAATTCTTTTGAAGGAATACATGTCAAGGGATTAACGTAAACCATGGCTTCTTGGAGAGCTTTGCTTGATGGAGGAAAAGCATGCCGAAAGGGATACATGTCGTTGGCCTCGATAAGGGTATAGAGATCAGGCTCCAATAGCCCTACCGAAGAGATGACCATGTCAACTACCGGATCTAAGTCATAGGAAGTCGAAGTCATGGGAGATAATGCCACATAATTGACCTATGGCAGGGGTGATGCCGACTACATATACAAATTGTTTAGGGAGGTCATTGGGTCAGAACCAACGAATGAAAGTTGATCAATAGTCACAATTCTTTCATCGTGAGGGAAAGATATCACACAGAAAAGAGTGGACACAATAGCTTTCATGGCATATACATAGTCTCGCCCAAGGAGTAAAGAAAAATCCAAGGGGTCGCGGACTACCATGACATCAATAAAGACAGTTTTTCCTCCCAAAGTTACAGGAAACTGAGGAAGGGTCCCTAAAGGTTGACTAGTTCTTCTGTTGAAAGATAACATATTGTACGTAACCGATGCAAGTTGAGGACAACCCAAAGCTTGCCAAGCAAAAGAGGACAAAATACTAACGAACACACCTTCATCTATCAACATCTAAAGGACGTCTCGACCACAAACCTATACTATAATCTGGAAAGGAATGTGAGAGGGAAGACGGGGTTCAGTTAGTGCACCCCAATAAAAAAGGATGGCCTCATTACTTGGAGGAGGTTCCACGGGAGAAAGACGAATGCCCCCCGGCACGGTGGATTCTGTATGAACGAGAAAAATGTGGGTAGTATCGGGTTTAATCTCTAGAGGGAGAGTAGGATCGACCGATGATGGGATTGGATCAACCATGTTGGCACTCTTCAGAGGAGGAGTGGGATTGACCGATGAAGTAACCAGAGCAACCACATTGTCACTCCTCAATGGAGGAGTGGGATTTACCGATGGTGGAAATGGATCGACCGCTTTGGTTTCACTCGTTTGATGAAGAGTGGGGTTGATCAATGAATGAACTGGATCAACTACTTGGGTTTGTGGTTCAATCGAGGAGGAAACTAGATTGACCACCTGATCAAATGGACTGACCGAGGATGGAACTGGATTGACCAGTCCATTAACTAATGATGGGTTGGGGGAAATCTTACGATAACCATTTGGAAGTTGAATCTTTTCCAAAAGAGAAGAAGACTCATCCATACGAGGACAAAGGTGAGAATAATGATCACCTTCAGATAACATACAAGAGAATTTGACAATTGTCTTCTTCTTACCAACCTTAACGTCACTAGTTGACGGGGTATCATCAACATCTCTAGCAGGGGTCGATGATGTGGAAGACCACATTTCTAAGACCTTGGGAATACCAGAGAAATCCCTCAGAAAATGGTCACCCTTACAAAGACTGCAAGGGAATTTGGGTTTCAGATTCTTCGTTTTAATATTATCACCCTCATCAACACTCCCAATACTATTAACAGTAGCTGGTTGCTTGGATCCAACATTTGATGTAGTTGGAGGCTTGGTCCCTTTCTGGTTCTTCTTCTTCTTCTCTTTCTGTTTATTCTTCTTCTTATCATCCTGACTACTTGCTTTAGAGCTTTCACTAGGTAGAGAAAGATACATGGAAGGTGACTTGATGGGTGAAGAAGGATAAAGGTCGACATGAGGTTGATGTGTGGGTGGTGTGATCACATTTGAATCACCTACATTCAAGATCATCGGAGTGGAAAAAAACCATATTGGTAACCCAATTGTGAGACCTGGAAGGCTCAAAGTAGCGATGTAAGGAGGACCAATGTTTCCATAAGAAGGAAAAACAAAGGGTTCCCCTGGAAAAGGGGTTCCTTCATTGGTCATTCCGGGAACTGACGCCATAAAAATAAAGATCCAACCTAGATTCTGCTAGGGAGAACAAACAACACACACTAAAAATCTAGTAAGAAAGCAAACAAACAAAACCTTCTCACAATGAGCACACTAGTTGGTGATGAAATCTAACCTCGTGAGAAAAAAGTAAGACGGGGATGAGATAAAGCGGGTGGAAAAGTTACGTTGATGACCTACTTTACGGACTTACACCCTGGTGCAAGATCCCACACATAATCATGGGTATACCCTCCAAGGAGCCCGAGTGAGTTTGGCCAATGTCGATTCTAGGTATCGTGAAGACTTTCCCCTCCACAATCACCTTATGTAAAGACCCTAAAGAGATAGGCCACTAAGGTTACCAACTACAACAGTGATGCCTGGGGAAACAGTCAACAGTCCGATCCATGCGTAAGGGAAGGGTATCTAGCTCGAAATCAACTTTAAAGGCTTCCACTCATCATTGTGGGTATACCTTCAAGTGACCCCCATAATACGTGCAATCTCTACACCAATACCAACAAAGTAGGGTGAGTAACTCTACCAGTATTAATGTGACCTCGTGATTGACCCTTGTGTGAGAAGGGCTTCCCAGGACAAAATGTAGCAATTGGATTTCACTGCTCCCTAACACAAGATCCTATGTTTGCTTGCAGCTTTGGAAACTTATCTTTTAGACCTATTACAAATCCCTACAACTAATCTAATGTAGGTTTGCTACCAGAAAATGTAAAAATGTCTAATCAATTTTTAGTTTAACGTTTGATTTTTTAAGGCTGTTGTTACTCACAAGGAAAATGGCGTGGACAATATGGTGTTTTGACCGACTCGAAATTTATGCAAAGAGATGAAGATGCAATCTTTTCATTTCGATGAAAGCTATGCTACGAGAAGGAGAAAACATTCATCATTCTAGATGCGTAATGTCCTAAAATTCCAAAAAAACACACACAACCCCACTACTTCAAATGCAAGTATTCAAGGAAGACAATAAAATGTGAAGAATAATCCAAGAAATGATAGGGAGAAAGAGAAACTACTCAAAACTAATTTCTTGGGAAAATTACCTCAAATATCAAGAAGGAAAAGTGCAAAAGACCTTTGAATCTCCATACAAAAGTTTTCACTCAGTCAGAGAAATGAGAAGAAAATGACAAATCGACTCTAAATCGTCAAAGACAAAGAATGACTTGAAGGTAAGAAAAAACATCAAAATTCCAAACAAAAGGTGATCAATTATTAGAAATAAGAGTATTTAAGGCCAAGATAAAGATAAATTGAGATGATAAGACTCTGAGAAAGTGCCAAAAACAAAAATTGAACTTCAGAGAATGAAACCCTAGAGGATTTATCAGAAACAATGGGTAGCGCTCTGGTGCAAGGGGCACCAGAGTGTTATAACGCTCTGTGTAATACCAGCAGGGAGCACCAACACTCTGATAGCAAGGGAGCGTTGGCCTCTAAAAATTGATAAAAATGCTCAGAAACTCAAAAAATCAAGAAAAATAAGTCTATCAACTGGAGGGTGATGAAATCAAGACCCAATCAATCAGATCTAAGAATCAAAGAGATAGTATGGAGAAGGTCAAAGAATGAGAAAAATCCAAGACAAGACCTAGGAAAGGAAACAAAAAATCAAAGTTCCTCCCCAGTGGAGTAGCCAATTTCTGTTATAGACAAATCCCCCTGTGGACAAGCGGATTCTCTCTTGGATACTAGACCCCTATGACCAAGACAAAAAAGTGATATCATGGACACCAAATTTCCTTTTCATGAAGCTAAACTATTAAATAAGAAGATGGAATAATAGTAAATACCTTTTTATCGATGTTTGTCCTTGCTCAATCTAGGCTGATCTTGATCTCCAAGTTCTTCAGAAGGTCCTGCAATACAATGAACAACAACAATGAGACATACTTTCTACTCTACCAATGATTAGCTTCATAATGGATCTATAAAAGAAACAAGGTCATGGAATGTACACAAAATTTAAAGGAAACAGGCCAAGCATTGATTTATATTAATGAAAACAAAGTGAAAAGCTTACAGCCATGGATGTAGGTGCAACAACTTCACCAAGCTCTCTTTGTCCAGACCCTTTTCTCAAAATCTCCACGATTAGAATGACAATACTTTCACTGATTATTCTCCTTTACTTCTCATGAGATCATAAGTTTGGTATCTCTAAACTCCTCTATCACCCACTCCTCCATGGAAAGCCCTCATTATATAGGATTTGGAGGCTTAACCACCATGGAGAGGATCTCTCATTAGATCCACTAAGAAAGGGATCTCTAAGATATTTAGGGAGAAAATATCTCTTAAGGATTTTGGGGAGGAAATATCTCTCAAGGATTTTAAGGAGGAAATATTTCAACCATCCATGAGATCCTCCACCTTCCCTAAAAAATAGGAAACCAAATGTAAGGTGGATTCTCACACTTAATTACTTTATTTTTCATGAATATTAATGATAATTCATGTGCACTTGATTCTCACAATTAATCAATTTCTTTTCCATGAATAATAATAATAATTCATGTGTACTTGGTATTTTGGCTTTCATGTAATATATCCATCCTCCACATTGACTAGGGATTGTGACATAGGTTATTTCATGTTGTCAAGGTGTACAAGACACCTATATGACAGTTTACGACACTTAGGGCGAGGTACCTGGCTGTGCAAATTTCAAGTGTAAGAACTTTTCAGACTCCCTAAAATTGAAAAGATCGTTGAGTGACCTTGTTCCTTCACACTCATTAAATTGGTCCAGAAGAACATCTATTGGCATGAGTTTAACCCTTTTTCCAGCCTATAGATTATAGTGGAAAAAGGTACACCTCGGGAGATTCGTCTCGCCGGTAGAGTTCTCCTCGGTAACTTTTATACTTTTTCGGGCTAAGGAGACTAAACTCAAAAAAAGGCTGTGAGTCCATAGTTAAGTTATTTTCATACTTCTTAAAATTGAAAAGATTGTTGAGTGATCTTGTATTTGTCACACTCGTTAAAACAATTTTGAATATACGTCTTTTCGGTGCAACTTTAACCCTTTTTTGAACCGACTAGACTATCTCCGAAAAAGGTACTCCCTGGAGTCTTCTTTTTGTGTTTTTCCAGACTCTCTAAACGTGAAAAAAACTATTGAGCTTACCTTCTCTGGGCTCATAAAAATTACATAGAAGGGGTCTCATTGTGTCTTGCTTAATCACATTTTCAAGTCTCATTTTTGCATCTTTAGCCTAATGTTGCCTTCACGTTTCTCTCAACTGGACCTTTGAAGCATGCCTTATACGCAATCCTTGTAGCACTTCTTGCTTCTGCGACCTGACACCTTGACCCATGGAGGAATTTTCCCCGAGTGTCCTTTTCCTGCACATGTCTTCTTTCTTTGAGCATTAATATGTTCCTTGCACTTGGAACTAGTATGCTTGCTTACGACACTCATTTCTCCTTTGTAATGTAGCATTATTTTATTATTTTTCAAGCTCTTAAAAAATTGAAAAAGACAAAAAAATCAAATATTCCAAAAAGAGGGGACGAGAAATATTCATTCTTTTTTTATCAGCACGGAGAGTTTCCCTTGGACAAAGAACATCCTTTCATTTGTTCGTCAAGCATTGGTATCTAGTATGAACTTAGGAAGTTTTTCTCGCTACATAGAGTTGTGTCCTCCTTCGTTTGGCTACTCTTCCAAACACATGGAGAGTTTGTGTTGCTTCCTACATCACAAACTTATGTCAATGTCCTATTGCCTGAGTCTAATCATATTTTGGTCTTTTGTCCAAGGGAAGTTTCACTCAACCTGAGTCAACCTTTCTATAGTTCGTCTCTTGACTTCCATGATTCGGCCATCCCGAGAGTCTAGTCAAGTCCAGATTCTAAATCAACGAAGTTCTCTGCCTGATCATTGAGATCCTCATGTCTTTTCCTGACGAGCCATAGAAGACCTCAGGGTAGTCAGTTATACACTCCCATTGTACTCCTACCTGAGTTTTGAAGATCTTGAAGTTGTTGCTCGAGCTATGAAGACTTCATCTCCATCCACATGTGTCACTAGCTTCTTGAAGATGAATACTATACTTGTATATCTTTGACTGATTTTGAGATGTAGATCCATTGTGTATTTCTCGCGACTACACTTTTTATAGTTATATGACATGGATTTGCAGTGTATTTGATTGGCAACCATGATTCAGTTCATCTCGAGCATGGGTATGTCCACCTCAAAGAGATAATTGTTGTTTTGCAGACGGCACCTACCGAACTCTGGTCCTGGGCTCACTCAATTCTATACATTGGTTAAGATGCTGTAATGTATTTCAACCATCAGATGCTCTTCTGACCTCACACATTAGGGGGCATATGTTATATCCATAAAATTCCCTACTCATGCATACATGACATTGGCCCTCTTACTTGCATATTTTTCCAAAGCATTGTTGAGGAGCTCTTTTTAAAAAACCATTTTTTAGAGATGTATGCGCCCTGCACCATTATAGCTCGCGTATGATTGAAAAATTTACAAAAATTAAAAAATTGTAAGGAATTTAGTGAAATTCACGGGCTATTGGAGGTTTCCCAAGCAATTCACCTGCTATATCGCATCACCCAACTGAATAACCATCCTTTTGTCATATAAAATGAGGTGTTGGGGTCTCATTTCACATCCAAGCATAAGAACAGTGAAAATCTGCCCGATTTCACTTCCCTTCCTTGCCCAAGCTTTTGCTACCTTTTGTGAGATATTGCCTCAGCATTCCCTCATCAACCCCTTCTTCCTCCATTCAATCCATTCCCTTCCTTTGAGGTGATCATAATACTGAGAGAAGAGGCCTATTCAAGGTGCACTTGGAGCATTTTAAAGAGGATCTTGGACCAGGTTGACAGAATGGTGGCCAACACAGATTGTAAGTTTCAGTATTTTTTTGAAGAATAAAATAATCTCTTTTCCGTGTCCCAAATGACGATGTTTTGTGTATTTTCTTTGATTTATACTTAACATTTGATATCTAACCCTAACTCATGAATATAATAACATACTTGTAGTCCTTGTTTTCCTAGGTTTGGATGCAGGTCATCCTTGGGAGGAGACATGCAATCGTTGGAACTACATAGCTTGAGGAAATCATCACCAAATGTGGGATAAAAGGTACAATTATTGATATTATATCTTATTGATTTATTTTCATTTGTTTTGGTATGTTTGGGGTAGAGTAGAAAATAGATTGAATTTTAGACGATCATTTGCTCTGTCTACATCTTAAACCCGGTGTAGTTAAAGGGGGGATTTTCCCTCTAGCAGACTTGAATCCTCCAGCTATCCTATATATTTTTAGAAAGTCAAAGATTTTTTTGTATCTCAATTTTATAAGAAATATGATTGAATAACCATTTTTTGTTTCAACCTAGTATAAATGTTCATGAGAACTCAATGTAAAGGAGGAGTGCTTTCGCCCGAGCTTATGTTTTAATAAAAATTCTGCAAGTTTTGAAGACTCAAAATTTTATGTTTCATATTATGCTATCACTCCTCCTTGTGTTATTTCCATTCTCCTAATTTCTTCTTAAATGTATCTACTTCCATGACTGTTGTGAATTAGTACAACAAATACCATCATAACACTACAAAGATATCATTAAAAGTTTCACATTTCTTCAAATATAATGTGAGTATAAAGAAGACATATGCTTACAATTTTATTATTCCTTTTTTAATTAAAATCAAGTATTCTTTTTATTCAAACTATATTCTGGTTTAAGATACATAATCAAACATCACTTATTCTTTCTGAAAATTAAGTAATATTTATCAAAGGATACATTATTTTAATTTTCAGTTTGTTTTCTCTAAATTCTTCTTTCATCTTCTAAAGTCTTAATTGTCTGGAACATAGAATGATTTTACTTCTAATATTAAATATATAAATATTCAAATACTAGATACATGCCTAAATTAGCAACAAAATACTCTATTTTAGGATAGATATACTAAAAAACAAATCAATCAAATCTTATGAATGCCTTGGCATAGTTTCCTAGCTAGAAACATCTCAAGGGTTATAACATCCTACATTGCAAACTTATGTCAATGTTCATTTTTAGTCTATATTGCCTAAGTCACATATTGTGTCATGTTATTTTTTAGAGGAAGTTTTAGCATGTGTCAACCATTTCACAGAATTCTTGACTTTGAAAGTTAGTCTTTTTGTGTGTTAAGTAAATCTCAGAATCTCAAGTATATTTCATTGGAAATTGTGTTGTCATTGATGTCAAAGGAAAACACGATTGTGATAGTCATGAATTTCATTGATGACAAAGACAATGGGAGACTCTGAATATCCTGACCTTCTGCAAGAGTCTTATGTGTTTACCTTGAACAATAATTCCATAACAACAAGATGATTGTGCATGAAATGGCAGGCTTGAGGAGAAATGGTGAATGGAAGAAAGACAAGATGACCCCGAAATAGAGGAACGAGATCGAGTAGGTGCAATGATAAATATTGTGTCTAATCTAACACAATTTTCTAAAGTATGAGAGAATAGAGGAAGCTCATGATTTCCTTTACCTATACAGTTTGACAATGGATGAGTTGCATGGAATCCTCACTACATATGAGATGAGGATAAAACAGGATAAGCTAGTGAAGTTGTCAAGAAAGGAAGTTGCGTTCAAGGAATTAAAGAATATAAATAAAAAATAATACAAAATTAATTATAACTCAGACAATGAATCAGATGCTGAAGAAGCTAACTTTGCCAGGAAACTCAAGAGAGGATCAGGAAAATACAAAGGTAAGCTTCCCTTTAAACATTTTAATTGTGGAGAAATAAGACACTTGGTTGATAAATGTCCTTATTTAAAGAGTAGAAATATCAATGAAAAATAATATCCCAGTTTCAAAAATGATAAGAAGGTCAAGACTAAAAACAGGAGAAATTTATACAGAGAAAAGAATAATCTATATACCAATGAGGACACCAACTCTTAAGATGACAATGCCAATGAAACAAAAGAGGCTCTCTTCATGGGTCTAGAAACACAGACATATGTCCTAGAAAATAGAGACACATTCAACAGAAGAAGAAAATCATGAGATTGATGAAGAAGTATATCTTGAAGCATAAATCATTAGTTCCTTAGAAGAAATAGGCAGACTCAAAGAAAAGAATAGAAATCAGAAAAAGGAATTGCAAAAATATGAAGAGGAGGAACATTATATTGAAGAAATAAAGAAGACAATTATCATCCTAAAGACTCAATTAGAAAAAACATAGAGGATAAACAAAATGGTGAGGAAGCATCTAAAAGAGAAGGAAGAAAATTGTGAGAAGCTAAAGGCTGAAATCATTTCCTTAAGAAAGGAACTAGAAAAAGAAATTAATCATTTGAATAGAATCTTGAATTTTGGAAAGAGTACAAAAATATTAGATAATAAACTCATATGTCAAAGGTCATCATTCATAGATACAACTATCATCTATAAAAAAAATCATAAGACCCTTGGATAAGATGCAGGTTCTAAGTCATCAGAAAAGAAAATTGAAGAAAATCCTAAAAGATATGCAAATGCTCTTAAAGGTTCCAGCAACAAAGAAATAAATCATAACCAACAAGAGGCTGATCTTTCATTCAAGAAAGAAAAGGATGAGTTCAGAAGAGCTTCTCCATCAAGAAGACTCTTCACAACTAGGTATCAAAATATTTTTCTTGGTTATTTCTTTTCTTGCAAGAATTTTTGTCACAAGGCAATAGATTGCAAAGATTATCGAAGAAACAATTATATGAGAAATAGGAGTAAAATATCTTATAGGAATTACAAGGATATAAAGACTAGAGGTTTACTTGGAGTCTCTTTCAACATGGCAGTGTCACACTAGACATGTATAATTTGTAAATACCTAACTATTGGATACTGTATAAACACATTCCTTCAAAGATATTGTATTGGTATCGTTTGAATTTGTAATTCTTTCATATATGCTTCATAGAATACTAGTTTCTTTGATCATTCCATTATTTTCATTCGACTAATGGGAGTTATTAGTATAACTACCTCTTTGAATAGGTTTTCATGGTTAAGGTTCTTGCAAGTTGTGAAGGAACTATTGGAAAAGAGCGAGGAGAATCCAACAATCAGGAACGAAAACAACCGTAGGAATCCTGGTGAGTTAATCCTTCTCCTTTTCCCAATAATTAGTTATTTCCTTTGAATTTGGTTATAATATCTTTGTTGAGTGTTCTTTATGGAATTATCTTTTTGTACGGTCATTAGTACGCTATAGTAAGCCCACTATTGTAGGGGATTTTTCTCAAAAGCAAGGAGAAGCATAGTTTTTTACTTCCTTTTCCGCTTGCATAGTATATATTTTTTTCTTCTATTTATGCTTGTGTAGGATAGATTTTGACTTATTTTGGTTTATTGAATAAAATCCACTAGTTGTTATTATTTTATGTTGCGACTCAGGATGGATTATTTTAGTCTTAGTTCCTTTTGCATAATATTTATCTTCTGTTTTTCATCAATTCCTTTCAGTTTGTTGTTTAACTTGAAGCTTGGATTAACTTTGGCTTACATTAATCTTCATGAGAAAACCATGTGCATAATCCTTCTAGAATATTTAGCTAGAAGATTTACTTGCTTCAGTATTATTCACCTTAGCATTGACAACTAGAAAACAGTAATCCAAAAGAGTATGATCATGAGGTACTGAACAAATTTCTATTGTAGAAGACTTTACTTTTCTGAGAAATTAGAATGAAAAAACTCATGAGATTTCAAGTGAAGAATTACACCCCCATGACGTTGAATGGACTTCCCTTCATATTCTGGACATATGATTAGAGGAGAATGCTTAAGGTATTGACTATCCGAGTTATTGGTGCATAATCAACAAAAGAAAGTGTCAATTGTGTATGTTCATTGCTTTACCTCCATCAGAATGGCCAGAGTATCATACTACACCTTGCTAATCTTTGTACATTATAACTTTGAGCAGTTTATTTTCTGGTTACTCCTAATAAACCTTATTCATTGAGTAATCCAAAGTTTGACTCCATAGTCCAATATGGAAAATACATTGTTTTTCAAATATTTTAGATTAGGAAGAGTGTTGATAAAGCTTATCATAAATAATCTTTCAAAACCCAACCTAATTTTTGAAGCATGGGACAAATAACAATCATCCCATTCACTCACTAAAGTATTACCTATGGGTCTACAATTACATACTTAGGGGAATTCCAAAAGGAGAAGGGTTATAGGAAGCCTTGTCTTTCCATTTCCCTTTGTGTGTGGTGCCGACACTTTTCTTGGTTTCATATATGGAACCTATTTAGATCCTACCATACATGATCTACAACTTGATTTCAAAGAGATAAAAATAGAAGAGGTACTAATAATAGCTTTTGTCTAATGAACATACTCAGTTGGGAAGGAGAATTGGTATTCAAGAACAATGACCTCCTACAAAAGGCCCATGGTTTGAATCATCTAAGATAATGCTCAACAAGAAATTATTCTCAATAAGCACTACTTCAAGGAAATCCTATTGATCATCATAACTAGAGTCACTTGCTTCTCGAAAGGGAACTTCCACTGACTAGAAAATATTCAAGATAGTTGATTCCACTTTTCTATTGAGATATTGACAACATGAAATTGGTAAGATTCAAAATTGGATATAAGGCACTCCATTAGGTATGGTTCCTCATATAATCAAAGCATTACCGTTTGACATATTGTTTCAAAACAAACGGGATACAACCTTCATTTTTTGGTTTATGTCACAAAATCCTTACAAGTGTGTTTTCTAGGAGGAAACCATCTTATTCCATACTACTCAGTCAATTTTTTTTTATCTTGGTAGTTATTTAGAATTGGGAAAATTGTTTGGTTAAGAGATATGAATTTTCTGTCTGAAAATGGTTAATGAAGAAACTCATATATTTGGTTGTTAGTTCTATTGATGATATTTAGCACATCAGGTTTGACTTGGCATAGTCTTATTGTTGTAAATATCTATGTGTAGACCTCAACCATTGAAGAGTTGGAAAAACTGAAGAGGAATACATATCTTGAGAAGCAAAGGCTCCAAAAAATTTGACAGGATTAGGGGAGATGGCACTTATACCTGTTTTAGACATTATACTTTAAATTCTTCATACATGATTGTCTTGAGTCTTTTCATTTGTGAAAATCTTGTTAAAATCAAGCTTATATCTTGAATGGTTTTCCCATGTAGGTATAAATGTCCAACTAATATCACATTCCTGGTTTGAAATGATAATGATGTGAGCATGTTCATGCTGAAAAAAAAGTTTTAGAACTTAGAGAGTCAGAGAATGAGCATAGATTCCACATGCCTTAGAATATCACAAGACTAAAGCAAGGTCATTGAAGAAGTAGAAAAGAAATCCCTTTCTAGTCCTTACTTCTTGAAGAAAAAATTCCACAAAGATGAGCTGATAGGATTCGGTAAATAAGATGTGAGGTGTAGTTCTCAACCATCCTAGAACCAAATTCCATTTAAACAAAATGCTAGTATTTCACAGGGATTAGTCTTTTCAAGAGGTTGCAAAATTACTTGTGTTGGGATGCATGAACATTTTAAAGTTGTTTGCAATGTTGGCATTATTGTTTTATTTGTTAGATATTTTTCTGTTTGATTGCATCTCTCTGCTCATCTTTCACTAAATATTCCATTTCTCAATTGTATCAGGATTATAACAGAGTTTTATCTTTTGATTATGGATATGACTACAAAGTTTATTTCATAATGTTTCTTCCCCTAAAAGAAATTTATTCTTTCAATTCATTTTTGAAATCCTTGAATGTATTTGATGATATATATCACTTCCACTTGTCTTATCTAGGTAGCACCATCCACTAGAAACATGCCAACAGAATTATGCATGTCTTTATTGTTTTATGAGTTGAACTAGAGGGCCCTATTGAGGATCAATCGGGATAATTTTGGAATATTGTGACAACAATCATACCATGAACCAACAAGTGGTTAATCAATGGTTATCCTTGCATCTTGGCTGGTGAGTAGATCCTTTGTAATAGGGGAACTATTCACACACTAAGTAGCTACTCATGTGAAGGGTGAAGTCTCAAAGTATAAAGGCTGAAAATCAAAAGGGATAACTTTATTTAGCCAAGTGTAGAAAATATACAAGGAAAATCCCATTATCTAGAAGTCATCCCCTATCATTCTAAATCAATTAAAAAAAAAATTGAAAAATGACATCTATTTTCCCATCCACCAGATGCTGAGCATATACTAAATAAACCGGGAAGGATTGCAAAGAAAGTGTTGGTCCTAAGGTCTGCACCTGACTGCTAAAGGGAAAATCTAGGCCACCTATCAGTTTAGAATGATTGTTTCTTTTAACTTTTTGTTTGTTGGTCAGAGAGTTATTCTATCAAGACAAAGGCAAGTTTGGGTTGGCAGAATGATATGGATGAGGGCCCTCCTTGGCTGATGGCACACTAATGACAGACTAGTGAAATAATAGAAAACAAGGGGAAACAACAAACTATTCAATGAATAATCTGCTGCAAGAAGTTCAATACTTAAAATATCATTTCAAGACATTAAACATGTATCAAAACACAATAAATCCCATAGGTTGCAGAAAACAAATCTTCACCAAAGAATTAGTTGTTTGACAGGCTGCATATCAGTAAACATAAGTCATACAATAGCTGAAAGGAAATGAAATGTACATTGCACAAATCAAAAACTGTATTTAAGATAAGAATGAAAACACATGAAGAGTTGAACAAATAACTGTCATCAATAATATATTCACTAGGTAGAGAGCTTTAATCCATGCATAAAATGGGTCTAACTAGTTTGTTGTATTGCTATTCCTTCCTCAAAAAATCCGACCTTTACAATATCCAAAAACTAACTATTTAAAGAGTTGCAGAGGCTCTTGTCCTTAGGGGATTGAGACCTGATCTAGGGAACTGTTCACAAATCAAATAATTAACTTTAGTAAGAAACTGGAATTAATCAGCAAGAGTGATTCTTATCACACACAGAAGACCACTCTGACATCTAATCTAGGAAAATGTTGGACTTAATCAAATAAAACTACTACCGTCTCTGTAACAAAACTGATACATGTGCTGGAGGAACTGATTTGACCGAAGATAGGCCTCAAAGTGACAGAGAAGAGCTCTGTGTTAAACGACATGTCTGCGAGCCTTTGGAGACCACTGGAGATAAACAACTGCATGAGAAGAGCTTGCTAAAGTATTTCTGGAACTAATCCACGTCGAATTGTGACTGAGACTTAGCTCTTTGTCTATGCCTGAGATTTATGAAGCCAAGCACACTCTGTATTGACCCTGTCAGCTACCATCTACAAATGTGAAATAAATTTGATAGAATGGTTGTTGGCCCATAGGACATGAGGGGAGACATGGAGATGAGCATCCAATCAGGTGATGGTATGAATGGACGCGAGGGTAGATGACATGTGATAAAGGATACATGTGGCGCGTAGGAAGAGGAGGAGTAGATAGGTTGGGAAGTGAGTGGATAACAAGTGGCGAAAGGAGAGAGGAGAGAGTAGTGAGGTGACGCAGTTATCTAACTTCATTCAAGCTCGTGATTGCAGGAGGTGTTGAGGGTGGTTTGGATCCAGACTGTCTTTGGGCCCGCAATTCACCAGAAGATTCCACGTACCCTTCCAATAAAACCATGGTTTAAATTGAGGGACCACTCTGGAAAATTAATGTCCGGGCAGTTTGCATCCCCATAATAAAATATAGTCGTCGATCTAATTACAACCCAAGATCTGGGTGATATTAACCTACTGCAAGAATCGAAGGCTCTCGTTGACCTAGGATCAATGATCTAGATTCACTTAGGACTTTCGGGCTTCGAGATTTTTGAGAGTGAAACATGAAACATCTCCCGGAGGAAAAACTCCAAAGTGAATGATCTGTCGCCACATGTTATGATGGATGAACGATCCATATTCACTTCGGAAGTCTTGGCTTCAGGAGTTTCAAATGTGAAGCATGAAGATCTCCCGAAGGAAAATCACTGAAGTGACATGGCAGCATGATGTCATATGATGTCACGGATGTTGAGGTGTCTTAGAAAGAAAGGTGACATGTGTCACATGGAAATGGGAGAATGATGCAACCAAATGTCTGGAGGTGAATGACACATGTTCTGCCTCATGAGTGTGCCACGTGTCTCAACTGTTGGTTGCCATGTTCTTTGGCACTTCGAGCTTCAGGAGTTTCAACTGTAAGTGCTTGGAAAAATTCCTAGAGGGGAATCACCAAAGTAATTGATCTGTCAACATGTGCCCCATCTGATGTATGGTCTAGATTTACTTCGGGACTTCGGGTCCTTGGCTCTTCGGGACTTTCGAATGTGAAACCTGAAAATATCCCAGAGGAAAAAATTTCGAGGTGAATGATCTGATTGCTGCGTGTCGTGACCGACAAACGATCCAGATTCTCTTTGGAGATCTGGGCTTCAAGAGTTTCAAATGTTAAGCATGAAGATATCCTGGAAGAAAACTCATGAAGTGAATGTTCTGCTTCCATGTGTCTATGTTGATGTATGGTTCTGATTCACTTAGAGACTTCGGGTCTTTGAGTCTTCGGGTGTTTCAAATGTTTGTGCTTGGAAAAATCCTGAAGATAAAATTGCCAAAGTAGATGATCTATCTCCGCATGTCATGATAGATGAATGATCCAGATTCACTTCGGATCTCCAGGAGTTTGGGATTCGGGTCTTCTGATGACTCTTGGTGTTAAACTCCATGCAATTCTACGTTCCCGAATGGATGACAACCATTGATATGATTTGCTTGACAGATCTTTACCATTAAAAATTTTACCTGTCTGTTCCCAAAGTCTGAGCCCAAAATTTGCTACTCTGGATTGTTGCGTTGTGTGCACGGAAATTCCCCATACATACAAAAATGCTTGGAAAACCTGTGGTGAGCTCCATCCATGGAAAACGTGATGACAAGTAATTTGAACCAAACACAACGTATATTTCATCCTTCAAGAAGGACAGAAAATGAAATGTGAAAGGACTCAAACAAGAAAGAAGCAAACAAGAATCAAGTCACTCAGTACTAGGAAAATGACTTAACCAACTGAAAAAAGGAAAAATTTGATGAAGGCATATGGAAAAGAGAGGAGAGGAAGGGAATGAAGACCTAGGTTACAACATTGGCTCCAACTGGGGATAGCTCATCCATGTGAGGTTCTAAGAACTGTAGATCGGTGCCTTGAGATTAGATAACTGCTCTTACCTTTCATCACTTACCCTTGTTTCTGTCTATCAGCCCTGCATATCTGTTACTGTCCCTAAGACATGCATTTTATTGAATTAAAAACTAAAACCACACCTTAGTGCCTTGTTGGGCTATGGAGTCTTTATTCACACACGACTAACTAATCAAAAGAAACAATAAAAGAAAGTGTCTATGGTACAAGAGGGACCTTCCCCCATCCTCAAACAAAGTAGTGTTTCAGGAAGCGCCCATTTACTGGGCCTCCAAAGATCTTTGTATCATCTAGATTGTGCAAGATAAACTTGTTGTTGTCTAGAACTTCAATCACCTTAAAAGGGCCAAACCAGAGGTTGTTGAATTTACCATGCTTGGACTTGTCATCCCTTCTAGCATCCCACCTCAAAACCAGGTCACCTTCTTGAAAAATATCCTTCTTGGTTTTCTTATCAAAGGATGATTTGATCTTTCTTTGGTATGCCTTTGTTTTCTAATCAAGTGCTTCTCTTCTCTGCTAAACTTCTATAATTTGGAACATCCTCCATTGGATATTGTTGGGCTCCTCAATATCCTCCTGCAAGAATTTCAGGACTGGTATACCGAGCTGAGTAGGAAAAACAATGTCTATGCCATAAACAAGCTAGAATGGTGAGGTTCCTAGAGACTTCTTAGTGCTAATCCTATCATCCCATAAGGCATATTTGAGTTTAGAGTCCCAGGACTTCTTGCTTCCATTCAACAACTTTTTAATGATCCCGATGAGAGGCTTGTTTGATGATTTTGCCAGGCCATTTCCCTGAGGGTAATAGGGTGTGGAATGTGTCAAGGAAATTTTGTGACTTTCACAGAAGTCAATCAGGTCTTTGGACTTGAAAGCTTGGGCATTGTCTATTACAAGCTTGTTGGGGAAACCAAATCTGGAAAAAATATTAGTTTCCAGGAAATTCATGATTACCTTGTTGGTGGCGTTCCTGGTGGGCACAACCTCAATCCATTTGGTGAAGTAGTCAGTGGGAGTGAGGATACACTTGTTTTGTCCACTAGAGGGTGGATTTATTTCTCCTATGAAGTCTAATCCCCATTGTTGAAATAGACTACTGGATTTGATAGGTTTCAGGGGCAGTGATAGTAACTTATGTTTCCCTGCAAAAATATGACATTCATTGCAGGCTCTAATAGTGGAAAAAACATCAAAGAAAAGGGTGAGCCAGTAGTACCATGCTCTCAAGATATTGAGCGTTGTGGCCTTCCAATGCTGGTGCCCTCCACACACTCCTCTATGCATTTCGCTGTGACTTGTTTAGCTTCATTTTCATCAAGGAATATTAATAGGATGCTAACATGATCTCTCCAATACAGGTTCTGGTTTGAAATGCATAATTTGATGGCTTTCAACCTGAGAGACCCGGAATTTGTCTTCTTCACTTCTGGTGGACATTCAAAATGTTGTAGAAAATAGATGATGTTTTTATACCAAGGTGAAGAGGAATATTTTTCAAATACCTGTAAGTTGTCTTGTCCAAGCTATATGATGGGTGCTTCTGATTGGGTGAAGATTTGATGCAACTCTAGCACCTTGCAGTTTGATTCTGATAGCAATTTGGCTAGTCCTTGCCCCTTGATCATCTTGGTGGGATTTATGTGCAAATAATACTCCAACAACTTGACAATCCATTTTCCTCTTTTCCCCTCGTTGTCTGGCTGGACCAAAATCTCTTTGACACTGCTGATAGGAACAAAGGCCATTATGCTAGACTGCAGCATGTAAACCCTGAAGGCCTTGAGTGCTTTCACCAGTGCATAAGCTTTTTTTTCTAATATATCATACTTGAGCTCAGCATCTCAGAGGGCTCTACTAAAAAAGGCTATTGGTTGCTCATGCCCTTCCTCATTTTTCTGTAGCAATACAACAACAATTGTTTCCTCTGAGGCAAAGGGAAGGATGAAGAAATATTTGGTATAATTAGGGCTGGCCAATACAGGTGCTTCAACTAAGGCTTGATTGATTGTTTGGAAAGATAATTTTTCCTCCGAGGAAAATTTTATCACAACATCTTTCTTCAACATGTTAGTGATGGGCTTTAGAATTTCAGCGAAATTTGGTACAAAACGTCTAAGGAAGTTTATCTTACCAACAAAAGACTAGACAACCTTTTTGCTTCCAGGGATCTTGATTTGTTGAATGGCACAAACCCTCTTTGGATCAATTTTTATGCCTCCCATTGATATGATGTGGCCCAGGAGATTTCCTTTTGGTATGGCGAAGTGAGATTTCTTAGGATTGAGAGATATCCCATACCTCCTGTATTTCTTGAAAACCTGCTCCAAATGCTGCAAATGTTCTTCATCAGACTTGGAGAAGATGGTAATGTCATCTGGGTATATGACCATGAATTTGTCTTTCTCCCCCCAAAAAGCTACGTCCATGGCCCTCTGAAAAGTGCCCCCTACGTTCATGAGCCCGAAGGGCATCTTGTCATACATGAATGTTCCCCATGGGGTGGTGAATGTTATCTTTTCTTTATCTTCCTCATAAACTGCTATCTGGTTATAACCAGAGTATCCGTCCAACAAGGAGATTCTGTGTGCATCTACCACCCTCTGTAAAATATGATCCATCTTGGGGAGGGGGTAATTTTCCTTCAAAGAACACTTGTTTAGATTTCTGAAATCAACACATAAGCGTATCTCCCCATTCTTCTTCCTTATTGGCACTAAGTTGGACACCTAGTTCGAATACCTCAATGGTGCAATAATCTTGGCATCTGACATTCTTTTTAGCTCTTTCTTAATTATGGACATTAACATGGGATTAAATTGTCTAATCTTATGTCTGAAAGGCTTGGAGCCAGTTTTTAGAGGGATTTTGTGTTGGATGATGTCAGTATCAAATGTCTTCAAATATTCATAGGACCATGCAAAAGTATCAAAAAACTTTATAATGAGACTTCCATACCTGTCTTTTTGTTCTGTGACCAATGCTTTGGACAACTTGATGATCTTGGGATTCTTAGTGGTCCCAATATTGCATTATGTCACCTCCTCTTCTTGATTTTCCATGGTAGTTCCTTTGTAAACATCATTGTTGTCGAACAATATTTCCAAAGGCACTAGTCCTTTTGGAATATGATTGGTTTTTAGCTCCACAATATCATGAGCAGCCATTGTCTTCAGTAGATGAGAAGATTGTTGATATGCTAATTTCTCTTTTTCATCTTCTTGACTTTCTTGATCAATTGAGATATTGGAGAATTCATCAATGGTGTGAAGAAATATCTGTAACTCCAAATCATCACTAAAGACTTTATAGTTCTTTATGTTGTCTGGTATGGCTATTCTATGTTTGATTTCCACCTGATATTTAATATTTGGGCCAATGGGAGGCATGAACGTGCTAACAGCTAAGGCCAGAGAATCAACCTTCTGATTCTATTCTCTGGGATTGAAAGATAGGTTAAATGCTAGAAATAAGTTATCGATAAGGTCCCATACCTCGTTTATGTACTGCTTGAGTCTCTGTTGCTTAGTCTGATAGATATTCCTCACTTGATTGATGACCAGCTCAGAATTGCCAAAACCTGCTAAACAATCAATGGCCATGTCTTTGGCAACCCTCAATCCCAATACCAAAGCTTCATATTCAGCTATATTGTTAGTAGTCTCACACTTCATCTTATAAGAGAGGGTTATAACTTCTTCTGAAGGGGAAATGAGGAGAATACCTACACCAGATCCTTCTTTTGATGAAAAACCATCAAAATACATCTTCTACACCTTTTTTTTTGACCAACCATTGGATGATCTCTGCATTGGCTGACTGATATTTCAGGTTCATCATCATTTAAATGAAAAAAAAATGAACCCATCCCATCCTCAACAACATAAATGGGGTGATTGCTTGGGTTTTTATGATCACTGACTATATATGCTAACCTTACCTCTCTGTATAGCCTCTTGTGCTCACCACCAAACACAGGAATGGTGGAATATGTGAGGTCCATTTGCAATGATCCTCCAACCTTTTTAGCCCAAGTTCTAGATAAGAGCATGCCAAAATTTGGGGGGATGTCAGCCACCACAATGTCCATCACTACACTTTTCATGGGTAATTGTGCTAGAGACACCACCATATCCTTTATCAATCCCAAGCATTTTAATTTCTTAGAATCAAAGTAGTACAGGTCTTGGTAAGGCTTGGTAATCTCGAGACCTAGTTCTTCCATAACAACTTTGGGCATGACATTGTGAGAGGGTCCTAAGTCCATAAGACTATTGTCCAAGATATTATCATGGAGATTCATAAATATATAGAAAGGAAGAGAAGAATCAGAGCCATCCTCAATGTGTGGACCCACAATAATGATTGGGTTTTCATCCTATAGACTAATGACATCAGAAGATACACTAGAAGGAGTTGGTTGCAGAACTTTCATGATGGATTTCTTGAAAGGTTCATTTTTTAACAACTCTTTCAAAGGGGCAGGAATCTTGATTTTTCTCAGCTCATGTTCCAAGATGAAAAGGTTTGGGGGCTTATCAACTTCCTTTATTTCAGGGGCAAGAATTTTCAAGAGTGGAGATGACTGAGTTTTATATGGCATACCTTTATTTGAATTTGGCTTGGGAGGAGCTTCTTCTTGTTTTCTTTGATCAAAGGTGGTGTCCTTGGAAGCCCGATTTCTTGTCCTCAAATCATATTTCTTTTTGGGTTGACCTTAAATAACTCCCTCTTCCCCTATCTGATCATCAAACTAATTTGACAATTGTGCCACCTCATATTCTTGCTGTGTTAAGTGACTGGTATAATAATATGTCTCAATGAAAATCACAATAGTATCATCCACGACATCATTGTCTGCATCCATCTCCTCAATCTATTTTTTTTGGAAAGGGGGCACTACCCTTTGATCATCATCGGTTCTTCTTTCTCTCTGAATTACTTGAGGAGCATCATTAGACCTTCTGAATTGGTTCTGATTTCTATTACCAATCCCTTGAAAAGGACAGTTTGGCTGTTTGGATTCCAATTTTAGCTTAGTTATCTCAGAAGTTAGATCCTTCAAAGTCTTGGTCATCTCTTTAAGTTTGGGATCAGATGCAGCTGGTTTAGAGGAGGTAGGGGCGTCCTCTCTCTATTTTTTCTTCTCTTTATCATATCTAGTCTTTAATCTATCTGATGCCAAAATATTAGATTCAACTTCAATGGTTGCTTCCTGCATGGATAACAATGTGGTCAATCTTCTCTCTCTTAGGAGGAGGGAGAATTCTGCATCGAATGCATTAGCATAAGTGATGTTTGTAGAGGCTTCAGTTGGTTTGATTTCATCTGGGATTCTACCATACATTTTATTGAATCTCTTGGTGAAGTTTGAAATAGATTCACCATTCTTTCTCTTTAGATCCCCAAATTCAGTGATGTATTAGAGATAATCACTCCTATCTCCCCATTGATTTATAAAAGCTTCATCTAACTCCTCAATATTTGCAATGGAGGCTGGAGAAAAACTTTGGAACCATTTTCTGACCTCCTCGTCCAGAATCTGTACAAACAACCTCATCCATACATTTGAATAATCAATGTTAAAGTTGTCTACAAAACTGTAAAAGGATACCAGATGTTATTCAATGGTTAATTCACCTTCCCCATTATATCTTGGCAGATATTTCATGTAATCTCTGGTTGGGAGTACACGTAAAACTACAGGTAGCACTAAGGGTGCATATCTGGAAACAATTATGACATCCATCCTATTAACGACCATGGCTTGAATAATAGGAATCTGCAAATTTATGGGAGATACAGGAGTGGATGCAGGAGTGGATGCAGGAGTGGATGCTGAAGTGGAATTAGGAGTAGGAGATGTCCAAGCCCCGTTGGAATTATGTTTCTTAGGGCTTGCAAATTTAAGCTTCTTGTGATGATGGTTTGAAGTATTATCTTGGTGTGCAATTTTTCCCTTGAGGAGGAAAGTGCATATATGAGCTACAATGGATTTCCTTAGTTGCCTTTCCAGCTCAGGGCCTACTTTATTAATCTCAGGGTTACAATCAACCTTCTTGGCTTTACTTTTTTCAGATTTGGATCTGTTGAATCCCTTTCTGGGCACCAATATTTCTTCTGTAAATTTTACTCAATGAAGTCACCAGGTGAAAGATGGAAGTCTGTCTGTGTCTGATATTTGTTCACCATCAAAGGTCAGAACTGATCAATGTCGTTCACCCAGGGAAATATATTTCGTTACTACATTCCCCAGCAACGATGCCAGAAGATGTTGGTCCTAAGGTCTGCACCTGACTGCTAAAGGGAAACGCTAGGCCACCTATTAGTTTAGAATGATTTTTTCTTGGTCAGAGAGTTATTCTATCAAGACAAAGGAAATGTTGGGTTGGTATAACAATATGGATGAAGGCCCTCCTTGGCTAATGGCACACTAATGATAGACCAGTGAAATAATAGAAAACTGAGTTAAACAACAAAATATTCAATGAATAATCTACTACAAGAAGTTCAATATTTAAAATATCATTTCAAGACATTAAACATGTATCAAAACAAAATAAATCCCACAGGTTGTAGAAAACAAATCTTCACCAAATCATTAGTTGTTTGACAGGTTGCATATCAGTAAAAATAAGTCATACAATAGATGAAAGGAAATGAAATGTACGTTACACAAATAAAAAAATGTATTTAAGATAACAATTAAAACAAATGAAGATTTGAATGAATCACTGTCATCAAGAGTATATTCAGCAGGTAGAGAGCTTTAATCCATGCATAAAATGGGTCCAACCAATCTGTTGTATTGCTATTCCTTCCTCAAAAAAGATGACCTTTACAATATCTGGAAACTAACTATTTAAAGAGTTGCAGATGCTCTTGTCCCTAGGGGATTGAGACCTGATCTAAGGAATTGTTCGTAAATCAAATAATTAACTTTACTAAAAAACTAAATTAATCAACAAGAGTGATTCTTATCACACACAGAATACCACTCTCGCATCTAATCTAGGAAAATGATGGACTTAATCAAATAAAACTACTACTGTCTCTGCGACAGAACTGATGCATGTGCTGGAGGAACTAAGTTGACTGAAGATAGGCCTTGGAGTGACATATTAGAGCTATATGTTCAACAATGACATGTCTGCAAGCCTTTGGAGACCACTGGAGATAACCAGCTGCATGCGCAGATCTTGCTGAAGTATTTCTGGAACTAATTCACGTCGACTTGTGACTGAGACTTAGCTCTCTATCTATGTCTAAGATTTCGGAAGCCAAGCGCACTCTGTATTGACCCCGTCAGCTTCCATCTACACCTCTGAAATAACTTTGCTGGTGTTAGCACCATAGGTCACTCTTGGATTGCAGCAGGAGTAAGCCTGATACTCAACATTTTATATGTCACAATTTGTTTATAAAAGGTGATCGAATGGAAGTAAAATTGGATTAATATCGTTTTGACTCAGAAGACTGGGTTGGAACAACAAAGACATGGGAGGTCTTGATCTAACTTTGGCCAGTAATTTGCATAATGGTGAGTAAGTGGAGGGAAAGAGAAAGGAAATGAAGTATGCTCTGGACATCAGGTCTTCCAACGACCCTCAAGGGGGAAAAGTCTCAGATATGATATCCTCTCAGATCTAAGAAACTTCAAGAAACTTAAAATGATGCAAAACTTATATAATCAAACATACATCATATAGTCATTACAACACCCGACGGGATCATCCATGCTCGGGATTTAAGAGTCAAAGGAAGGGGGAAGGAAGAGGCTGGATTCCATTAAACAAGAATTCTCAAATATCAGTCTATAACCAGAGAACCAGAGGCCTCATCAAAACATTACAATGCATGAGCTTAGTTCTACCATTGATAACTACAAAAATGGAAAAAATGCCTCTATATACTTAGAACTGGCTCCATTGCCTGAAACACGATCATGTCACACATTCATGGACTTGCATTAATAAGATCCTCTGTCAGGTTTCCCATGCAGATGTTGGTCAGAATGCACATACAGTCATTTGTCAGACACGATCCTTGTCAGGATGGACTGATAGTCTGCCTCTGTGCTTTGTGCCTTTTGGACCTTCTATTTATGGAAGGAGACGATGTTCAACCACTGTCAACTACCTCAATAACTTATTCCTCAGGATCAGGTGAGGCCCGGTCAAATATGCACTTGAACTATTGTGGCGACATCTCATTGGTTGTTGTTGCTTCGCTGGACTGCTACAAGGAGACCCAGAAGGCGGACGTGGGTGAGACCCCTGGCGAGGAAAATGGCGCCAACAACATGAAGGTGGGATGAAGAATGCTTATGCGAACGAAGGAAACAACTCGAGGGTGACATGGCTATTGTGGGTGGTAGAAGGTGTGCGCATTGGACTAGTATAGGTCAGAGGTGGAGGACATAGGGAGACGAGTGAAAAAATGAGGAGAGGGAGCTAGAGAGAAGTGTTGGTAGGAGAGGGAGAAAGAGACAAGTGTCGGCAAGAGAGGGAGCAAGAGACAAGTGTCGGTAGGAGAGGGAGGAACTAGCTTAGGTGGTGGTGATAGGGAGTTGGAGACACATGGCAGGAGGTGAGTGGGTGATGGGTGAAGACAAGATAGGGATAGGTCAGGAGGACGATGAGTGGAGGATGAAAGGAAAAGGGTCATGACATGGCGGAAAATAGAGGACAGGTGGAAGACACATGTCACCAGGAGGCAAGGGCGGTAAGTGGAGGAGGAAGTGGTAAAAGGCTAAAGGTGGTCTAGCAACAGAGGAGGGTGACACGATAGGAGGGGGGCCCATTTCAAAACCACTTCATTCCGGACATCCCCCTCCCATTAAAGGCAGAAAAGAAAGGGGGGTCTGGAATGGAACCTGCGTCATAGATTTGTGCATGCAAATATCAACCTCCCAGATCCACCCGCTCCTTAGCGCCAATTCTGGACCCCTCCCCATTAAAGGAAGAACGATGGGGGGGGTCTGTAATGGAACCCTGGCTATAGATTTGGGCGCACAAATATCAACCACCCAGATCCACATGCTCCTTTGTATAATGTGCCCGTGTGCTGACTAGCTTCCACTTGTCCCTGATAGTTCAGACGTCTGAGATCCCTATTTGATCAATGGTCCCAATTCTTTCAGGACTTCTTGCACTAAGGATTCCTGATGTATCTCTCCCTCAATTTCCTGGTGACCAATCTGCGAAAGCATGGATGTGTGACATGCACCCCTTGGATGGACGACTGAGATGACTATGATGGCAGAAGGGTGCTACCTCCTGCTCTGGCTTGCTTGATGTGACCTGGTGCTAGGACCATGGTCCAAGCCTTCGGGGCTTAACATTTTGCATTTCGAGATTTTGAATGCAATGGAGGGGAGACCCCTTATCTCTGAAATCCTGGTAGCTAAAACCCCGACGATGCCTAATTGCGTGCAACGCATCCCTTGGATGGACAGTTCAGATTATTTCGACACTTTGAACTTGAATATCTAGAAAATCCCTTGTCCCCCTTCTTTAGGCCCCGCCTTTCCATAGGACCCTAGTCTATGACCGTGGGCCAGGCTCCCGAGGCATCGCACTTCAGGTTTCGGAGTTTTGAAGGCCATGTGATTCACTTTGTTGTTAAGAACCCCGAAATGTCGATCCCCAAAATGCTGACTAGATGCCACCTGTCCCTACTAGATCAGACGAACCATGTTCAATCATGAACTTGACCAGCTGGGGAAAGCCCTGGTGCTAAACACTGGGAAATTCTATGGCCTCCCATTTCCCAATGGCTGTCAATCTGCTCCACTGATGGATCCTGACCGTTGAAGATTTCATAGATTTTGAAAGGCCCAATCTAGAGGGCTTCAAACTTGTTGTGTTTGCCTCTGTCATGCATGGGGGAATCCCACTTAAGCACTAGATCTTCCAGCTCAAATTCCTCTTTTTTGACATTCCTGTCAAATGCCTGCTTGATCTTTTGCTGATGACAATGAGCTCTATCCATTACTTGCTCTCTAGTCTGTTGCACTTCCACTAGTTGATGAATTCTTTTGACCATATGGTATGGCTCTCCTTCACAATATTGAAATAATTTGGCTACAGGTAGAGCCAAATGAGTGGGAAATACAACTTCATTCCCATAAACAAGTTGAAAAGGGGAGGTGCCCAGGGACTTCTTTGTTGTCACTTGATCAACCCAGAGAGCGAATTTGAGTTTTGAGTCCCAGGCCTTCTTATTGTCTTTCAACAATCTTTTAATAAGCTTGATAAAAATTTTGTTAGAGGACTCTGCCAGTCCTTTTCCTTGGGGATAATAGGGAGTGGAGTGAATCAATGAAATCCCAAATTTCTCACATAACTTGATCAATGGCTCATATTTGAAGGATGCAACATTGTCAGTGATGATTCCATTTGGGCAACCAAACCTTACTATGATGTCTTCCAGGAATCCAATAATTACTTTATGAGAAGCACTCCTGGTGGGGATAGACTCTATCCATTTGGTGAAATAATCCATTGCATTCAAGATCCACCTGTGCTGACCACTTGAAGCAGGATGAATCTCTCCAATGAAGTCCAATCCTCATTGATGAAAGGGTCCTGAAGCTACTACATGATTTAATGCCAGAGATTTGAGCTACTGCTTTCCTGAGAATTTTTGGCCTTTTATGTAGGCTCTGACTTCTCTGCAGACATCATTGAATAAGGTGGTTAAGTAGTACCCAGCCCTTAGAATTTTGTAGGCTATGGCCTTCCAAAAATGGTGTCCCCCACAGAGGCTGTTATGGAAATCAAACATAACTCTTTGGGACTCCTGTTGGTTTAGGCATCTTAGAAGCACTCCCAGAGGGTATTTCCAATATAAAACCCGGTTAATAAGGAAATACCTGACTACCTTGAGCTTTAAATATCTTTCCTTGCTTTTCCCCATTCCATCAGGGGGTCTTAACTCCTGCAGGAAATATATAACATCTTTATACCAGGTGAATTCTGTCAATGGAGGGCTGCCTTCAGACAACTCAGTCTATTGAATTTCTGAGAAAATGTTGATAAAGTTAACCCCCAATAATTTACAATTAGATTCAACCAACAACTTGGCTAAACCTTTCCCTTTAACCAACTTGGTGGGCTTTATTTCCAGGTCAAACTCAAGGATCTTGGAAATCCATTTTCTTCTCCTTCCATCTATGTCTGGATGAATAAGAATCTCCTTCACAACAGTTGAAGGGACATATGCAGTGATTTTTGACTGCAAGACATAGACTTTGAAATCTTTGAGAGCTTTCACCAGGGCATAGGATTTCTTCTACATGATGTCATACTTGATTTCTGCATCTCTCAATGCTTGGCTAAAAAATGAAATGGGATGCTCCAACCCTTCAATATTTTTCTGCAATAAAACAACTGCCACAATATCAAATGAAGCAAACGAGAAAACAAGAAAATCCTTTGAATAATGAGGACTGATTAGCATAGTGCCTCATTCAATGCCCTTTTAGTTTGGTTAAAGGATTCTCTGGGCTCAATAGTACATTTTACTTCATTCCCTTTCCTAAGCATGGCTGTGATATGCTTTACCACCTCATCAAAGTTGGAAACAAACCTCCTCAGAAAATCAATTTTTCCTAGGAAAGACTGGACTTCTTTCCTGGATCTTGGGAGTGACAAGGTTTGGATCACTTCAACTCTACTAGGATCGATCTTGACTCCTTTAGCAGATACTATGTGGCCCAACAATTTTCCCTCGATGGAAAATAAAGACTTATTGGGATTTAAGGAGAGGCCAAACCTTCTGCATTTCAAGAAAACTTTCCTCGGATGACAACAATGCTCTTTATGAGACTTGGAGAAGACTGTGATGTCATCTAGATAGATCACCACAAATTGATCTTTCTCCCCAATGAAATCTATGTCCACAGCTTGCTGAAACGTTTCCCCTGCATTCATCAATCCAAAGGGTATCTTGGCATACATGAACGTACCCCAAGGAGTGGTGAAGGATGTCTTTTCCCTGTCTTCAAAGAGGACAAAAATATGATTGTATCTATAGAATCCATCAATCATGGAAATCCTGGATGCTCATGTTACCCTCTGCAATATGTGTTCCATCTTTGGTAGAGGATAATTGTCCTTCTTTAAGCTCCTGTTCAGATTTCTGAAATCAACACAAAGTCTGATTTCCCCACTCTTTTTCCTCACTAGGTCCAAATTAGCCACCCACTCTGAATACCTCAAAGGGAAAATGATTTGGGCATCCAACAGTTTCTTTACCTCCCTTTCCATGATAGGCAACAACATAGGATTAATCTGTCTCAATTTCTGCCTAAATGGTTTGGCCTCCTCTTTTAGTGGGATCTTGTGTTCGATGACACTTGTGTCATATGTATTGAGGTCTTCATATGTCCAGGCGAACACATCAACAAACTGCTTCAAAATCTCAATATACTTGGCCCTCTGCTCCTTTGACAGGCTGCTTGACAGCTTGACAAACTTAGGATCTTTCTCTGTGCCAATATTGTATTCAGATATGTCAGCATCATCAATTGGCCTTTTAGCCTTCACTTCCACATCGTTATTGTCAAATATCCTTTCCAAAGGGACGAGTCCCATCGAAATGTGATTGCTAGGAAACTGCATAATGTGATGATTAGCAATTTTATTTAAAAATACATCAGCATGTGAATTACTTTCAGGTTCATGATCCTGGTCTATGTGTAATGCAGAAAATTCATCAACAGTTTCCAGGAATCTCTTGATCTCAAGATCATACTCAAACACCTTCCAATTCTTGACATTGTTTGGTATAGAGGGTCTGTATTTAAATTCTATATCATACCTGAGTTTGGGTTGCAGGGGAACTTTGAAATTTCCTGCCAAGACAACCAAAGAATCGGCTATTGTATTCTCCTCTCTAGGAATGAATGAAATATTAAAAGGCAAGAATAAGTTGTCTATTAGATCCCACACTTCATTCCTATAAGATATGAGACTAGGATGCTTGGCTTGGTAAATACTTCTGAATTGTTTTACAACCAACTCAACATCTCCAAACACAGATATTTATTTGATTCCCATGTCTCTTGCAGCCCTCAAACCCAACACAAGAGCTTCATACTCTGCCACATTATTGGTGGTCTCAAAGTCTAATTTGTAGGACAAAGGTATGGTCTCTATATTTGGTGAGATAAACACCATTCCAACACCAAGACCCTCCCTAGAAGAGGCTCCATCAAAGAACATTTTCCAAACAGAGGTAATGGAGGAAGAGTCTTCATGAAAAATAATAGACTGCTTTATGAGTTTTAGAGGAGGCTTGGGAGCATTAGTGAGCTGCAGTAAAGTAGACCCCAAATCAGTGTCAAGCACAAAGATGGGATGGTTGGTGGGGTTAGTTTCATCACTAATGATATAGGTCAATTAGGCTTCTCTGTACAGTCTTCTATGCTCCCCCCCAAACACTGGAATAGTAGCATAGGTGAGGTCCTTCTGCAGGGTTCCCCAAAGTATTTTTATCCAAGATCTTGACAATAGCATGCCAAACTTGGGGGGAACATCAGCTACCACAATGTCCATGACCACACTCTTCATGGGAAACTAAAACAAAGTCACTACCAGATCTTTAATATTTCCTAGACATTGGACCTTTCTAGAGTAAAAGGAATAGAGGGCATGGTAAGCCTTTGTGACTTCCAGCCTGAGTTCCTCCATGAAAATTTTGGGAATGAGGTTATGGGAGGCCCCTGAATCCATCAAAAGATTGTGTAGAATTTTATCATGTATGTTCAGTGAGGTATAGAAGGGAGGGGATGAATCATCTCTGTCTTCTACCATAGGACCTAGGATGACTGCAGGCTTCTCATCTTGCAAATTAATTGAGTCTGTGGGATGGTTTGAGGGTTTAGACTGTAATATCTTAGAGAGGCTCTTTTTTAACTCTTCATGATTGACTAGCTTAAAGAGGGGTATAGGGATTCTGATCTTCTACATTTCATGCTCAAAATTAAAGGAAGACGTGAGCTTTGGGATTTCCCTTACTTCAGGAACATGAGTCTGGAAAACTGGAGAGGGGATTGGATTTTCTTACCTTTTTTGTTGTCTGGCACATCTCTAGCAGGATTCCTTGCCCTGGTAGGCTGCTTGGGAACATCAGACATTCTAGATTTCTTGTTGGATATGAGGTTGTGCCTGTTATGGATGCTGTTATCCTTGTCTCCTTTACTCAGTTCATTAAGCTGACTATCCATAAGAGACTCCTCGTACGTTGCTTGAGTCAAATGAGGAAAAGGGGAGGTGTCTCCAAAACAATGGATCTCAGGGTCAAGCTCATATCCTTCCCTTTCTTCATCAACAACAATATTATTTTGCAGGGGAGTTTGGATTCTATGATCCTCTCTATCTCTGTTCCTTGGTTCCCTTGGAATAATTTGAGGAACATTATTATTTGGCCTCATGAAGTTTCCTCTGTTATCAACATTTTGGGGATTTCTGTATGTCTACTTCCCCTCAAATTTCATCTTCTCCATATCTGCAGTTAAGGACTTCACCATCTTGGTCAATTCATCCACTTGAGGGTGAGATGTAGAAGAACCAGAGGTTGAGGCCTCATACTTCCCTTTCCCTCTGTCTCTATTAGACTTTCTTCTGAGCCTATTAACTGCCAACACATTGGATTCTACTTCCAGGGCTACATCTTGCATGTTAGACAAGGAAGCATCTCTTCTTTCTCTAATCAGGAGGTAGAAATCATGGTCAAAAGAACTAGCATAAGTAATTTTAGCAGAGCCTTCTGAGGGTTTTATCTCATCAGGGATCTTATTGAACATCCTATTAAATCTTTTGGAGAAGTCAGAGACATACTCCCCTTCCTTTTTCTTCAAGGACCCAAACTCATTCATGTAATACATGAAATATTTTTTATTTCCCCACTACCTCAAGAAGGCATTATCCAGAGCTTCGATCCCAACAATAGATCCAGGGGTCAGTCCCCTGAACCATTTCCTAACCTCACCATCAAGGCTCTGGACAAAAACTCTCATCCAGACATCTTCGTTTTCAATGTTCAGGTTGTCTGCATAACTGTAGAAGGTAGCAAGGTACTCTTTAGTAGTTATGTCTTCCTCTCCAGTGAATCTGGGCATGTATTTGAGATAATCTCTAGTAGAGAGAGCATTCAAGGGCTGAGGTAGAACTAAAGGAGCATACCTCGCAACCACAATGGCATCCATTTTGTTTATAGGGGGATTAACACCTGCCATAGGGATATTAGGTGGAGGAGAACTAGGAGGAGAGGGTGTTTGGACAGGGGAAATTGGAACAGAGCTGGTAGGAGGGAGATGAAACAACAAAGGGTTAAGAGAAAGGGCTACAGGGCTTGAGTCAGCAGAGGCTTCTCCTTCTGTAGTAGCAGCAATAGTAATAGGAGGAGGGGTGGTAAAATCTTCTGTGGTCTTCGATATAGACAAAGGAACAACTTCAGGGGAGAAAGGAGTGACAAGGCTTTCTTCTTCTAATCCAAGACCAGGAGGAGAAAACTCAACAGGAACACTCCCAAAATTTAAAGTTCTAGAAACTCAAGCAGAAGGTATGACAGGGAAATGAGAAGCATAAAATGGAGTCTCTGCAGAAGGAGATGGAAAATTATCAGAAATACCTAGTTCAGCAGTAGAAGCTCCTCCTCCAAAGGCCTTTCCCTTTCTGATAATCATCTCTGGATCATCTTTAGGCATAGCTAGAGGTAGTTGTGGATGAGACCGCGTGTGTCTACATCTAGAATCCACAACTGAAACAACAGGTTCGCCCCAATGGAATTGTCACAATGGAGTCACCAGGTGCATAGTAGAAATATTGAAGGGCTCTGATACCTGATGCACCTTCAGGATTAGAGGCTCAATGTCGTTCAATCCCAGGGAAAATCTTCAACTTCATCCCCAGCAACGATGCCATAAATGTTAGCACCAAAGATCACTCCTAGATTACAGTAGGATTAAGCCTGATACCCATCAGTTTATATGTCACAATTTGTTTATAAAAGGTGATCGAATGGAAGTAAACTCGGATTAATATCGTTTTGACTCAGAAGACTGGGTTGGAACAACAAAGATATGGGAGGTCTTGATCTAACTTAGGCCAGTAATTTGCATAGTGGTGAGTAAGTGGAGGGAAAGAGAAAGGAAATGAAGTCTGCTTTGGACATCAGGTCTTCCAGCAGCCCTCAAGGGGGAAAAGTCTCAGATATGAGATCCTCTCAGATTCGAGAAACTTCAAGAAACTTAAAATGATGCAAAACTTATATAATCAAACATACATCATATAATCATTACAACACCCGACTAGATCATCCATGCCCGAGATTTAAGAGTCAGAGGAATGGGGAAGGAAGAGGTTGGCTGCCATTAAACAAGAATTCTCAAATATCAGTCTATAACCAAAGAACTAGAGGCCTCATCAAAACATTACAATGTGGGAGCTTAGCTCTAGCATCGATAACTACAAAAATGGCAAAAATGCTTCTATATACTTAGAAATAGCTCCATTGCCTGAAACATGATCATGTCACGCATTCATGGCCTTGCGTTGATAAGCTCGTCTGTCAGGTTGCCCATGCAGACATTGGTCAGACTGCACATGCATTCGTCTTCCAGACGTGATCTTTGTCAGGATGGAATGATAGTCTACATCTGCGCTTTGTCCCTTTCAGAACTTCTATTTATGGAAGGAGACAACATTCAATCACCGTCAACTGCGCCAATAACTACTTCCTCAGGATCAGGTGAGTCCTAGTCAAATCTCCACTTGAACTGTCATGGTGGATTCTCATTGGTTGTGGCTACTTTGCTGGACTACTACAAGGAGATCCAGAAGGCGGACATGGGCGAGACCCCTGGCGAGGACAATGGCACCAACAACGTGAAGGTGGGATGAAGAATGCTTATGCAGACAGAGTAAACAATTGGAGGGTGACATGGATATCATGGCTGGCAGAAGGTGTGCGCACTAGACTGGGATAGGTTAGAGGTGGAGGACATGGGGAGATGAGTGACAACATGAGTAGAGGGAGCAAGAGACAAGTGTCGATAGGAGAGGGAGCAAGAGACAAGTGTCGGCAGGAGAGGTAAAAAGAGACAAGTGTCGGCAGGAGAGGGAGAAAACAGCTGAGGTGGGGGTGACAGGGAGTGGGAGACACATGGAAGGAGGTGAGTCTGTGATGGGCGAAGATAGGACAGGGATAGGTTGGGAGGATGATGAGTGGAGGATGAAAGGGAAAGGGTCATGTCACGGAGGAAAACAGAGGACAGGTAGAGGGCACATGTCACCAGGAGGCGAGGGTGGTAAGAGGAGGAGGAAGTGGTGAAAGGATAAAGGGGGTCTGGCAACACAGGAGAGAAACACGATAGGAGGGGGGACCATTTCAAAACCACTTCATTCCGGACCCCCCCCCTCCCGTTAAAGGAAGAAAAGAAAGGGGGCTCTGGAATGGAACTTGCACCATAGATCTGGGCGCACAAATCTCAACTGCCCAGATACACATGCTCCTTAGTGCCAATTCTAGATCCCCCCCCATTAAAGGCAGAACGACAGGGGGGGGTCCATAATGGAACCCTGGCTGTAGATCTGGGCACACAAATCTCAACTGCCTAGATCGACACGCTCCTTAGTATAATGCGCCTGTGTGTCGACTAGCTGCCACTTGTCCCCGATAGATCGGATGACATAGATCCCTATTTGATGAACGGTCCCAATTATTTCAAGACTTCTTCCACTAGGGATTCCTGATGTATCTCTCCCTCAATTTCTCGGTGACCAATTTGCGAAAGTGCAGATGTGCGACACATGCCCCTTGGATGGTTGGTTGAGATGACTATGACAGCAGAAGGGCACTACCTCTTGCTCTGACTCGCTTGATGTGACCTGGTGCTAGGACCGTGGACCAAGCCTTTGGGGTTTAACATTTCTCATTTTGGGGTTTTGAATGCAATGGAGGGGAGACCCCTTATCTCTGAAATCCAGGTAGCCAAAACCCCAACGGTGCCTAATCGCGCACCATGCATCCCTTGGATGGACAACTCAGATTATTTCGGCACTTTCACCTTAACTATCCCAAAAATCCCTTGTTCCCCTTCTTTAGGCCCTGCCTTTCCATAGGACTCTAGGCTATGACCGTGGGCCAGGCTCCTGGGGCATTGCACTTCACGTTTCGGGGTTTTGAAGGCCATGCGATTCACTTTGTTGTCGAGAACCCTGAAATGCCAATCCTCGAAATGCTGACCGACTGCCACCTGTCCCTACTAGATCGGACGACCCATGTTCAATCATGACCTTGACCAGTTGGGGAAAGCCCTAGAGATAAAAACTGGGCAAATCTATGGCCCCCCATTTCCCGATAGCCATCGATCTACTCCGCTAATGGATCCTCACCGTTCAAGATTTCAAAAAATGCCCGCCTGCTTGATTTTAAGCCTAAAATGGAATTTTCAGCGTGTTGCGCTTGGGAATGTTTCGTGCAAACCACGGACTTGGATATCCTTTTGTCTGTGACAAGAATGGGTGATAAAATATAGAATGGTTTTCGACCCATCGGACATGAGGAGAGACGTGGAGATGAGCATCCAATCTGGAGACGGGATGAATGGACGCGAGGGTAGATGATGTGTGATGAAGGATAGAGGTGGCGCGTAGGGAGAGGAGGAGTAGATAGGTTGGGAAGTGAGTGGATAATAGGTGGCGAAAGGTGAGATAAGTGAGAGCAGTGAGGTGACACGGTGATCTAATGTCATTCAAGCTTGTGATTGCAGGAGGTGTTTAGGGTGGTTTTGATCAAGACCGCCTTTGGGCCCGCAATTCACCAGAAGCTACCATGTAACCTTCCAATAAAACCATGGTTTAAATTACGGGACCACTCTGGAAAATTAACGTCCAGGAAGTTTGCGTCCCTACAATGAACTATAGTCATCGATCTGATTACGATTCAAGATTTGGGTGATATTTACCTGCAGCAAGAATCTACGACTCTCGTTGACTTGGGATCAATGGTCCAGATTCACTTTGGACTTTCAAGCTTCGGGAGTTTTGAAAGTGAAACATGAAACATATCTCAGAGGAAAAAACTTCAAAGTGAATAACCTTTCACCATGTGTTATGATGGATGAATGATCCAGATTCACTTCAGAAGTCCAGGTTTCACGAGTTTCAAATGTGAAGCATGAAGATCTCCAAGAGGAAAATTTCCAAAGTGACATGGCGACCTGATGTCGTATGATTTCACAGATGATGAGGTGTATTAGAAAGAAAGGTGTCATGTGTCACGTGGAAATGGGTGAATGAAACAACCAAATTTCTGTAGGTGAATGCCACGTGTCCTACCTCATGAGTGTGCCACATGTCTCAATTTCTGGTCACCATGTGCTTTGGTAGTTCGGGCTTCGGGAGTTTCAACTGTAAGTGATTGAAAAACTTCCCAGAGGGGAATCACCGAAGTAACTAATCTTTTGACACGTTCCCCGTCTGATGTATGATCTAGATTTACTACGGGACTTCGGGTCCTTGGCTCTTCGGGACTTTCGAATGCGAAACCTGAAAATATCTTAGAGGAAAAATATTCCAAGTGAATGATCTGATTGTTGCGTGTCGTGACTGACGAACGGTACAGATTCTCTTAAGAGATCTAGGCTTCAAGTGTTTCAAATGTTAAGCGTGAATATCTCCCAGAGGAAAAATCGCAAAGTGGACGTTTTGCTTCCACGTGTCTCCATTGATGTATGGTCCTGATTTACTTCGGGACTTTGGTTCTTCAGCTCTTTGGGAGTTTCAAATGTTTGTGCTTGGAAAACTCCCTAAGAGAAAATCGCCGAAGAAGATGAACTATCGCCGTGTGTCATGATAGATGAATGGTCCAGATTCACTTTGGATCTTCAAGAGTTCAAAATTCGGGTCTTCTGATGACTCTTGATGTTAAAATTCACGCATTTCAGCATTCCCAAATGGATGACAACCGTTGATATGATTTGTTTGGAGGATCTTTACCGTTGAAAATTTTACCTGTCTGTTCCCACAGTTTGAGCCCAAAATTTGCTGCTCTGGATTGCTGCTTTATGTGCACGGGAATTCCCCATACATACAAAAATGCTTGGGAAACTTGTGGTGAGCTCCATCCATCGAAAAAGTGATGGAAAGTAATTCGAACCAAACATGATGTATATTTCATCCTTCAAGAAATACACAAAATGAAATGCGCAAAGACTCAAACAGGAAAGAAGCAAACAAGAATCAAGTCACTCAGTACTAGGAAAATGACTTAACCCACCGGAAAAAGGAAAAAGTTGATGAAGGAATATGGAAAAGAGAGGAGAGGCAAGGAATGCAAACCTAGGTTACAACATAAAGATTAATCAACTTAAGGGGCATGCAAATATCTCTGTCGGGGATATGGATGCTCGTTGGCAGTGGTGCAAGGTTTGTGATGTCGTGGTGACTCCATCGAGGATACAGACACTCGTAGGTAGTGGAGAAACACTTGAGGTATAATATATACTCACTTGACGAAAATATTTTTAATCCCAAACCTATATCAGTCCCATGATGATTATACCAACCTGGATCATCGAGCTAGTTTAAGGAAATAAATCTCAGCATCATTCATCCTCTTATTACAACATATGAGATTTACTAGCCAACATCCAAGTATCACTAGTGAACCCACCACGATGAAATATTTCAGGTATCTGTTGCACACTTATTCCATAATGACCTTGAAATATAAGAACAACATCCTCTGCATTTTATGCTCATAAGTCAGAGAAGAATGGTAAATATTTTGGCTTCATCCACTGTGTTTCCATTTGTTGAGGCCTCAAAGCCTTCCCCAAGCTAGCAAGCTTGGGGCCCCTCCTAAAATTCTTCCAAATCATATACTTTTATTGTTGCACCCATTAGTCAGGTTCTTTTAATTTTCAATGGTTAAGAATTTCCTTTTGACTAGATCACTGGCATTTTATTTCCTATTGATTTTGATTTATGTCATTGTTGTGGTCTTGATTGAGTATGATAATAATCTTTCCAAGTGTGTTTGTGTCATAAGCAATTGTCATTACACTTGTCATATCCACACATATGTTTTGCGCCTTTTGATTCTAAGATTTATCCTAATCGTGAAAACTTTTTTTATTTCTATATGGGTTGATTACAAATTTTGCAAGACATAGGATGGCTCTGAGTTAAATCTAAGAAAAGAATTGGTCCTCCCAACACATACTCAATATCAAGTGTTCCAAATGTCTGTTGCATGTTTTCACGACATAATATTTCTTAGCCACTAACAGATGACCTAAGTTAAAATGGATGGATTGAAAACTTGTATAACAAATATGTCCTAGGAATTGATGGAGTTGAATTTAGGTGAAGAAATAGAAAGAACGAGGCTTGAAATTTCATTAAAAAATGCATTTTCTTGTTGGGTACTGGTCAAAGTAGATTTCTGACCTCTGAAATAGGTCCATTGTATGTTTTGTTGGATCAAAATTCCAATGCCACTGACAAAATCAAAATCTAAGTTCAAAAATTGCCAAAATGATCGCGAAGGATATCCTACGAGGCAAGTCTTTTTAACCATACGTAAGAAATTGGTATTTTTTTGTTGGTGTGAATTACAAGTTGCTAGGCTAAGATCATAAGAATTTGTAGAGCATTTCATTAGATATCC
>ML786624.1:2177-14298 GCA_009831015.1 Picea engelmannii
CTGCAATGATTCTTTTGGCCCTTATTGTGTCCTTTTGATGCTTTGCCTTTTCTGCAGCATCGACGGGTTCCGGTACTTCTTCTTTGACAAATCTTGCTAGGTCATTCTCTTCAAGAATGAGGCCAATCCTATACTTCCAGGCATGAAAGTTTTCCACTCCTTCTGGCTTGTCAACAAGCTTAACGCTTGCAGACATCTTTACCTGGAGCTAGGAAAATGACTGAAAAATGAAAGTGCTTAAAATCAAAATCTGAACTTACCAGGAGGTGAGCTTCGCTGAGGCGAGTAGCCTGGTGTGTTTGGATCTGAGAAAATTCAATTTTTGCTCCTCCAAATTTGATCTGCAGATTTCTGGATTGGTGCTTCCGGTACCTCTGGTACTCTGGTACTTCTGGTACACTGGTTTTTTGGTACTTCTGGTACTTTGTGAAACTAGGGTTTCACTTTCCGGGAGATCCAGCCACTGAAAAGGTGCGTTGAAAGTGCCAAACTGATCCTCAGGGGAGGGCGCACTTTTCTAGATGGTTTTGGGGTTGAAAAGCTTCACCATCAAAAAGCCCTAATTTTCATGTACGACAACAGTGACGTTTTTCACTTGTGAAAGATGCTTCCTTCAGTTTGGCTCTGATACCATGTAAATGTTTAAGCCATTATTATAGTTCTTTTCACTTCATTAGATAACAATAGCATAATCCAAGATCACTGAGAAATACACAATCACAAGAGACAACATTTATCTTGGGAAACCCTCTAGGGGAAGAAAACCCAGCAAAACTTCCTTAATGTAGATAGCCAATACAATGCCAAGAGATCTCTTAAACTAATACAGAAAGTCCTCTCCACCACTCTCTCTCTCCTTCTTCTCCAGCAATAGATCCGAAACTTGTCTCTCAATGAGCAAGTGAGTTGTGTGTCTAAGTGAGGCGCTAGCCTCCTTATTTATATTAGACTGGCACGTGTGAAGTGTCTCTTCACTGGCAGGGCCAACTTCTCCCACTGGGTGGTTATAACCACCTTAATTACATTCTGGGGCCTCTTTGATATCTGTTGGGGCCGACTTCTTATTCTGCCTATTATAATTAACATTTGACCAAACCGTAAAGGGGATTTGGTCCTATTACAATCGCTGACAAGATCAATCCACAATGGGGATTGATCCAATGAATAATATATCAAATAAGAATAAGAATACTCTTTGCAGTTACATTATTTCAACAGGATCTAGCCTCCCTCCAAGGAATGGTACGCCCCCCTGGATGCCTGAAACCCTAGATAATCCAGCCTCCCTCCTAGATGCCTCCAAATGCTCCACAAAACCACTAGAATGATAGATTCGGGCCTAGTTACCTCACTGGTGAAGTCCCAAGCGAAATAGTGAAGATTTGGGCTAGAAAATGACTGAAACCCTTTTCTGAAGTTTGCTCCTCTCCTCCAATTCGTCCCATGCATCTAATAAATCAAATGGCACATAAGACTCCTCCTGAATGGACTAGATCTAATGTCCAAGACCCTGCAGTGAAAACCCAAGTGCTAGAATCTCCAGAAGCCCTACCAATCATTTGCAATGAACTTCCCTCAATGAATGGTGCGCCCCCCTTGCTGGAAACCCCCAATGGTGCGCCCTCCCTCTCTTCCTATGCCTGGGGCTGGTGTAGAACCCTCCTACACTGAGTAGATCTGAACTAGAATGGTGTGGGGGAGTATTGCATCCCCGAGACCAAGCTTGGGACAAGTTATGTGGAATCTTTTACCACCGAATCATCCTCTAGGGTTTGTTAAGTCAAAACCCTCAAAACCCCCAAGGTATGGGCTCTCTAGCTAGAAGCCAAATATCAAAATGATAATCATACATGAATAATGAGAGAATAGAGGCCCTTGCCTCTTCTTTATACTTCCTGCTCACCTTGTCCCTCCAAAGTGACTTTACTTTATTAATTTTTAATTAATTAATTAAATCACTTTAATTAATTAATTAACCTTTTTATCTCTGAAAAGCACCTTATCTCTCCTTGTGGCTTCCCTGGCCACTGAAAGTCACTTCTCATCATTCTATCATGTAGTTTTGTTCCTCCCGATTCCAATGAGCTATTACACTAAGAGGTTCCTCCAAGTATTGTGCCCAAAATGACCTCTTTAGTGAATTTAATTAACCTATAGCTCAAAATACTCAAAATCATGGAAATTGTCAGAATGCAACGGAACCAAAGCCAATCTGTGCGGAATGGATCATAATGATGAAATAGGATGAGCAATGCAAGTTGGACCCCAAAATATCCCTCAATAGCTCCTGTAGTCGTTATAATCTCCAATTGGCTACCCTGGTCATCATAACACTGTGTAATAACCTGATGTCCCAAAGTGGGGACAATACATATTGGAATCAAGTATCATTTTATCTGTGATGTGGTAGAAAAGGGAGCAATGAAGCTTTCATTATGTGGCTACCAATGAGCAGGTTACATATGTGCTAACCAAACCTCTATCAAAGGTCAAGTTTGAGTACTTCAGAGACAAACTTGGACTGGTCCCTCGTAAGAGGGAGTAAAAATATGCATATGGGATTCTGGTGACAGTAGCGAGGCAAGTCATTTACAGGTAGGATGTGGGCTATTCTATTTTATTCTTATCCAGTATGAAAAAGGAATGGCTCTAAGATTACTCATCCAGTATGAAAAAGGACTGGCACTGAGTAAGATAGTTCTTGGTGAACTGTATAGCTTCCTCTAGCATATGGATAGTAGGATAGTTGTTGGTGAACTGCACAAACAATTCTTGGTGAACTGAGTGAATAAAAACCTTGTAATGACAGCAGTGTGCTCACCAGAGATGCTATTGATCCCAATGCTAGCTATGGATACAAAACTTCTCTTGATGAATAGATTCTACATGGATCAACAAGTCAATAGCCAAGTTAAGACAAATGGATGTAACAGTTGGTACTGGGAAAAAGCCTTCCTTGCTAAGAGGGAGTGTTGAATTATATAGCTTTGGAAGTTATTTTCCCTATTGTAACTAACCATGTAAATAAAGTTTTGATATAGTGTTAACTTTATGTCAAGCATCAAACAAATGACAAGTGTCAACCTTATGCCAAGGCAACCATATGCCATGTGTCAACCTCATAGCACCTCTAAGAGGGTTGCTTAAGGAGGTTGTAGTGGCTATCTTAGGGAGGTTGCTTAAGAGGATTGCTTAGGATGGTTGGAGTGGCCAGCTTAGGGGGGGTTGCTTAGGGTGGTGGTATCACAGTTGTATAACAGTTGTCATACAATCCTAAGACAGCAATTTAGGGCAGCCTCTGGAAGAGACAAAGTGACCTTTGGGAGCATTAGGAGATGGCTCTTGGGAACTTTAGGAGGTGGCTCTTGAGAACTTTAGGAAGTGACTCTTGGCAGCCAAAGGAGGGCAAGTATGAAAGTTGTTATACAGCTGTCATACATTCTTAGGGGGCTGCTTAGGGCAGCCAAACCAACCTATAAAAAGGGGCATTCACTTACCATTTACATACCTTTGTTTTGTTGGAGTCTTCTGTTGAGGCAAGGCATCTATTTGCTGAAGTATTTTTTGCTGGTATATAACTGATATCTACTGGACTTTTCTGCTAGTATATGGCTGCTAGTTGTTGAAGTCTTTTGCTGGTATATGGCAGCTGGTTGTTGAAGTATACTTCTGATACAAGCACTCTATTCTTGTTGAAGTCTTCTGTTGTTCCTTGCTGATATAAGGCTGCTACAAATACTATGTTAAAGCTGCCATAACTCTGCTGCATAAAGAAGGAAAGTCGGTTATCTTTTGGTGAGTTTGTCAAGCTGCTACTATAAGTGTTAGTTCAACTATTTGTGAAGTTTGTAAGTGTTGAAACAGAGGTATTGTTTCAGCCCTTTGAGTCCTAGCTAGTTACTCTAAAGTCTTTTACTAGTATTGTACTTTGTTGAAGAATCTAAAGAGAAGTTTTGGCTGGGTTTTCTACCCCAAGAGGGTTTCCCAGGGTATACTAGTGTTCTCTCTGTAATTGTCTCACTTTCAGTGATCCTGATATATGCAAGATGTATTGGTATGTTGGTTGTATGCTGTAAATTTTTAAATTTACCTACATGCATCAGTTTTTCAACACCTTCGTCTTGGATAGGATTGGGGGACTTGAGGTTAACCTATTAAGACACATGGTTTCATAGAGCCATCTTTCTATTGTAGAGGTGATCACACATTGTAGGGCTTGTCCGCCCATGGTCGTGTGCACCTATGTCATTACCCACAGCCGCCATATCATTGTATGCAAATCTGGAAATTGCCTTGGCATTGAACACTTATATTATATAAATAAGTCAAGGATTGGAGGTATTTTGCTATTATTGTTGCAATCTCTTTTGAGTATTTCTTTTCATATGTCTATCATGTATTTACTTGCCATTTCATGATATTTTACACATTTAACAATTCTGAAACACATTAAAACAAAAGCTACAGCATTAGCATGCAAAGTGTTTCACAAAACACTACAACCAGCCAGCGGCAAATAAACATAACAGCAAGCATAAATTCAGAACAGCCACCCATTTGGAAGGGATTTAGGTTTTGCATATGATGTGTTTGACATAATCTTCAACCCTTAAACTTGAGTTAATTGGGACATCAAGTATTGAAGTGATTTCAAGAGAGTTGGGAGCTTGTATGCCAAATGTTTGACGAAATTCCCCAACCAACTAAATCAGAATTGAGCACAGATTCTATAGTGGAATATTTCAATGGTATCGGAGCATGTTTCTCGCCAGCTGTGGGAACTCAAGTGGAACATGACACTATAAGCAATCAAATGACTCCAGATAAAAAGTAGATTTCAGTTGGGAAAGTGGTTATTCTAGGTACAAACATCAGGTTGAAAAGGTTACATTAATGGCTAGAATTATAGATGGCAGACTGTTACCTACTTTCCTTCATGCCTCGCCAATAGAGGAGGAGAAGACTAACTGGGAGGAGCTAATGAAGAACCTTGACTAGACACAACAGAGGTTAGAGCATAGCTTGCAGCGGTTTAAAGCTTCTCTATCAAGACAATCTACGTCACGAAACAAGGAAAGACTAGGTATATCTACAAATGAAGTATCCAAAAGTCTCTATGAGGAGTTTGGCTTAGAGGGTGGTAAATCAACAACCTCGGATCAGCATACAAGAGATCGTGAGGAAAGCACCAATCAGTTACCAGATGGGAGTCTTAAAGAAGATGAGACCATGTTCACAAGCTCTCTTCTGCCATATGAGGATTTGGATCAAGAGGAATCACATATTGCACCTGTGAGACTTCAGTGAGCTCGAAGGGTTGGAGGGAATTATATGAGGCCCAGCCTAGCCCATTTACCATATTTCATAATCGGATCATTTCCGCACAGTTCGTTCTTGGTTCTATGGCATTCCGACAATTCCCATAATTTGGGTTATTATTGAGCATAATTTAATTAAATACACTAATGGTGTTATACGAATCATATTATCTAAGGGAATACCTTCGTGTAATAGCTCGTTGGAATCGGGACGAAAAGATCCAAAGGTTGGGATGATGAGAAAGTGCTTTCCAGTATCTAGAAATGTCTTAAAGCAAATTAATCACTTTCTGGCATTAAAAAGGGAATTAATTAATGGATTATTTAATGTCATCAGAGCGGGAAATTAATCCTTTTAAAAAGGTGACATTGAGTAATTGGAAAAAAAGCGCCGAAGTGACTATTGAATAAATAAAGTCACTTTAACTTATTAAAAGGGTAAAAAGGTAGCAAAAGGGTCAACGAGAGAATAAAAGGAGAATGAGGGGTGCCCTCTCTCATTATGCATATTTTTTTTCTAAAAACGAATTGAGAGAGCTCTTGTGGCTTTGGCTCTTTGGGACAAAAACCCTAGAGAGATTGGAAGATTGGTTTCGGTGGTGAAACTATCCACCCTAGTTGTTCATTGAGAGGAGATCATCCAGATCTTCTTCTTGTGCTTTGTTTGTTGCTGAGATTTTTCTTTCGGTGGCTGAGATTTCTCTTCGTGGCTGAGTTATTTTGTTGGCGGTTGAGTCTATTTATGTATGGGTCAAATCCCTTTGGAGGAGGTCGATTTTTGGTTAAGGGAAGTCAAGTCAAGGCTATGGATTATTTTCCTAAGTGTGGGGATCAATTTATTTACTTGGGTTGTCATGGTACTCTTGTTGGGCGCACTGCATACCTTGGAGGTCGAGTTGTTCATCTCAGGCGTGATATATCCCTTTGTTGGCTGATATATTGGTGTGGGAAATTTCCATTTTCAAGAGCCTGAGTTTTGGAAGGGACACCATCCATTTCTAGGCAACATTCTTCTCTATGGAGGTCGAGTTATCACTATGGGCCAAGCAGCTACCAGATTGGTAGAGTATCTTGCACTCAGACTATTGTTTTCTAATCTTTCCCATTGCTACAACATCTACATATCTCCAGGCATGTTCATATCTTATTTACTATTATGTATTCATCTCCTTACAAGTAAGAAAGTATTTTATTGTTTGTTGTTGTAATACTTAAGCAACTAGTGGGTTATCTTATGAATGTAACAATGAAACTCGGGATTGAATAACAGTCAGATTTATCCCATATTTTGTTGTTAATCTTATCTCTGTTGCTCTATACATATTATTGATATTTGTGTGTGTGTGTGTGTGTGCCAAAATGCTCCAAAAAGGGGTTGCAAATTGTTTGAGAAAATATCACACCAACAACAGTCATAAACCACTATTGTAACAAGTTTTTTGACTAAGTGTCCACATAGCAGACTTAGTGAAAAACTCCTAAAGATTCGAGTGGCGTCATTACAAGCAACCTTTTCTGCCTTCTTAGGTACTTCAACTAGGTCACAATCAAGAGTCTAGAATCAAACTCCTGAAGTGCTAGCACTTTAGGGCTTTAGGAGTCTAACCCTAGGTAGGATTTCCTTCACCAACTTTATGGATGAAATTAACCTTGTGAGAGGAGGAAGCACTTATGCTCCTCTCTTAGGATTTCACCAAGCAAAATCTTCAATGTGAACAAGTAAAATTTACCATAGACATTCAATAGCATGAAATGAGATTGCAAAAATTTACTTACTTCACCAAGATATGATAAGATTAACCCTAAGTACAGCAATACCATCCAAAAATCAGCAAAGAAGCATCCACACTTGACCTCCAAGAGATAGCGCACTAGACAAAAGAGCCAATAACCCCAATATAGCAAAAATTTCAGACTTGTCTCTCACATGTGTGAGAAAGTTGTGATGATAAAATGAAAAGACAAGGTCCTCTATTTATATGAGGGCAAACCAATTTGTCCACTTTAGAATGTCAACACAAAATACAAGAGGGCCGACCCCCTTTAATTATCCTTTATATTTACAAAATATAAAATTTGCAACAAAATAGCCCCAACAAGATGACATCATGCCCTAGAAGGGTGACGCTAGGCTCATAGGAGTGACGTCAAGGCTGAAATAGTGGAACGTTGGGCCTCCAAAGGCCATGTGTCCCTCTCTCATATGCAAAGGTCCATGCTACATGCCTCCTCCCATCAAACCACCACATGCTCCATCAAACCCTAGCCCAAAGGTGACGTCAAGGGCTTGAGGGGGGGACGTCCTAGGCATCCAAAGGCCAACGTCCAAGTGGAAAAAGGTGCAACATTATCTTTTGGTGATGCTAAAGTTCCTCCAAAGGCAACATCCTTCATCTGCCATGCACAACGCTCATCATCAATGGTGCCCCAAACGTGGGGTCTAGCATCCTTCTTGTGGGCAAGGTCCTGCAAAGACAAACAAGTACACCCTCCAAGGGTCCACAACTCATATGAATCATGCCAAGTAAGCCACACCTAATAAGAGAACCACTCGAACATGTGCATCAAACCCCCCTTTTCAAATTAAACAAATGCTCAAAGACCTCCTAAACTTTGCCAAATTTAGGTATGGGAGGGTTGTCAAGGTGCCCTATTGGGTAGGCCAATCCCCAAGTCAAGGGATGTTTTCCAAGAAGATCAAATCCAAGTCATTAAACGAATATGAGGTGGATTGGGGCAAGACAAGGGTTCTAGGCATGGGGTTCTTGACATACAAGGGTTCGTATTGTCTCATTTATGGGTGCCTTTGTGGAGGGTGTGTTGCCCTTTGTCCACGATGCAACATTTTTCCAAGCTCTTTTATTGCCATTAATTCATTATGGTCTGAAACATTGAGTACTATGTGCAATGGAAAGTAAGGAGTATCACAATGCCACTTGGAGCTAGAAACACAGAGTGTCATATGCAATGGAAAGTAAGAGACACCACAAAATGTATATCCTCAACAAGTGGGACATTTATTAATTATGTGTTTAGAAGGTCCTTGATTCTTGTGGAGAAGCGTTTCATTGCTCTCGGGACTTTAGGGCGAGCATCTGGAAGGATAGTGATTGGCTTTTAACTTTAGTCGGCTACAACACCTCTGGGCCTTTAGCCCCTTCTTCCCATGAAATGAGATACAATCCCTTCTTGGGGTCAATGAACCCGGAAACCCAAAAGATGAGGAAACGAAAGGGAAGAAGTGTGGAAAATGGTAAGTACAAATGGGGATGGTACGATGACCCTTCAAGGAACTACCCAGTAGCAACCCTTTCCCCGAGGGTGACCAACTTGCTAGGACATAATGACAACCACCAAGGTGAAATTAGGCAAAAGGTATAATTTCCAAGCACACGTTCCATAATCAATAAATTATTCTTTGCAACATATTCAAATGCTTCAAATATTAAAGTGACACTTACCATGACACCAGACTTGTTACCTCATGAAGCAAGACCTATTGTCCTCTGGGACCAAGTCAATGTAATGGATGTTGCTCTGTTGTTGGTAATGAGTGGTGATTAACATGAATAGGAGGGACCCTGCGGGCTCTGTTCGTTAATCTTACTCTCGGCACTCCATGTCTGCTACCTTGTCCACTACCTGTGGGCCTCAAGACATGATCTCCTTAGTTAACCCTAGACTGGGGGGGGTAACAGGGATCATTTTCTCCATTGTGAGCCATGAGACATGATCTCCTCTAGTTACCCATAGGCATGGGGGGTAACAGGTCAGATATATTGGCTCTTTTAGCATGGGTTGGAAGAGGAAGCAAAATCTCGTACAGTGCTTGGTGCATTTTTTGTAATTCTTTAATACAAGATAGGTTTTCATAAATATATATATATATATATATATATATATATATATATATATATATATATAATTCTAAAAACACTAATGCTACACTATATAATTCATTCTAATTGCAAGCATTTGAAGAATATAGTCTCTTTGTTCAAGAGACAAGTACCTAACTATGAGTACCCTTCAATACATCTGAATTGGATGATTAATCTTATTCATATTGGTTGATTAAAGTATGCATTTAATGCTTTCACACCAATGCATGCCCAAATCTCACCCCTACATTACCATTTGGTTCTTAACAACAAGCCATAGATTAAGGGTGTTTGCTCACCCTTGGATTAAATCACAAGTGTTAGGCCCACCATGCAAACCATGCATATTGGGGAAACCATGCAACTAATCACAAGTGTTAGGCCCACCATGGCCAAATAGTAGGAAAGAAAAGAATCGTTAGTAAAATCCCTTTCCTTAAAATATATCAATTAGTGCAATTTAAATATCTGAAATTTTCACAATTACCAGCATTGCCAAGGACTTACGTTTATAGAAAAGAAAATTGAAAAACAGTAAATTTCAAATACTATTTTCATCAGAAATATACCTTATAAGGGTTCCAAATATCAAAGGAAGCATGTCCAGTTGCAATGTGCGTCGACGACCTATCCTATCTGCAAGTAGACTAGTACTTATGCTACCAATAAATGCAGCAGCTACAAATATGCTTACTACAAGCCCTTCCATAAGTGATTGGCCTTCGAATCCTAATTCATGGGCAATAGACGTGACTGGACCATTCATTATCCTGCAAGACACATCGAGTAGTCAAGACCAGTCTGACTTTGCTGAGAAGAACAGCCAAACCAAACAAAATACGTCATAACAGAAAGGGCTAGTCATTAGTAGGAAGAAACATCAAGATTAAAAACCTAGTTAAACATAAAATGAAAACCATAACAAAGAAGAGCACAGAAGCCTTGGGTTTGAAAAGGAAATTTAATGAATGTTCTCATCAACAGCATCAACTTTTTGCATAAACATTTCAGGTCCCATAGACAGGTTAGCCTCTGCAGATGAAAAGGAAAGTTAGTAATTACAGGAAAAAAACAATTTCTGAAAATTGGTTGTTGACATGGAAGAATATTCAAGAGACTCAAATATGTAGACATCTTTCTCTGGTACAAGGTTGAAATAGATGTCAAGGCTATCTCTGGGAACAGATAAATTCAATTGTAATAATCTGAAAATTATTCAACCTTTCCCTGGCCCATGAAATTCAGCAATAGTGATCGGATGATGTCCCAACATGTAAACCAACTACTGATAGGACAGACATAGCGAAATATAATTCTGGGTGGCAATGATCAATTTTGCAGCAGTATAGTGGGGGTTTTAATTGTTGTTACAGCCCCAACATCATCTGTATCTTCCAGCCAATATGAAGCATTCAAGTGCCAATACTTTCAAGACATTCTGTGAGTTGTTTGTGGTTGTATCAGTTCTGATTTTAAGGGTTAAATAAAAATCAGATTGGCTCCCTTCTCTTGCTGTTGGTTAAGTTCTTGTCATTCATATTATTGCTGTCCTATATTATGTATCATACTATCAAATGTATTTCAATATGTTGCAAACTGCTTGTTAAAACCTCTACATTAGCAAACACGTATAAACACTACAACAGCAAACTGTTTGACAGAAGCCTGAACCCAAGAAACTCACTAAAACTTAACAGCAGTCACACCGACATTGTAGCAGCCCAACATGAAGTATAACAGCAGTAATGCTAGGGACATTTCAGTGGCATCAGAGCTGGTTTTCCTGCCAGCCTGTACATTACATGTTCCTTTGATGATTCCGGGGGACAGAATACACATCACTTACAGAAGAAGAAGGTATAAGGGAGCTGAAAACATCTTCCAATCAGAATCAGAAGGAGAGGAAGACATGGGGGACAGAAATGAACATCAAGATGACAGTGCTATATAGTATACATATCTTGAATGACTTGGCAAGAACACAAAATAACATAGTAAGGGTGCAAGGTAACTTAGAAAGGGGGCAGCAACAAATGGTTGATCTTCTAGCTCAGCTTGTGGTAAACACTCAAGGGAACCAAAACATTGTAGTTAATGATGGTTCGAGAGGCACTAATGGCAGCCATGGTCGCAATGGAAATCGTGCAAAAGGGAACCATACACATGTCCCTACACAGAACTACAGTGGGTCTACTAGTAGAGTGACCCCCTAGACCACACATGCCTCAGTTTTTGGATGGACAGCAAGTTGTAAATCAGGGGCAGCAAGGACAAGGAGAGGATTTTACAAAGTATTTGAGAGAGTATCAGACTCTAGGGGAGGAGTTTCAGGAAGCCATGTCTTTACAGGATTTCTGTACTGTTATCGCACGGTTTGTAGGAGGGGTTTAAGTAGGTTTGAGTCAAGGCTTAAAACTGGCGTAACATGAGCTTCCCCACCCACTGCCACCTCGATGGGGAGTTCTTTCTATTTAGGAGGGCTAGTCCAAGGGAGACGTCCCTAAGCAATCTGAGTTAATGAAGGGCTAAAGGGTAATGGACCAAGTCAAAGAAGATTCCCTTTCACAGATTGCTGCCCAAATGAGATAGTCAAGGAGAAAGATCCACTGAAGATGCACCTGTTTGCGAGACAAGACAAATAACTAGAATATGTACTTTCAGTGGGTTAGTACTTCAAGATATTAATGACTATCTTTTTCATACATATGAGCAAATGATTGAGTGCTATTATTGATGAAGTCAATGATGGCTAAATAAAGGCAAAGATCTATATCACTTCTTCAATAAATGTATGAGATATAAGAGCATTCAATATACCAATTAAATCCTTATATTATACCACAATGCAATAAATATCTCAAATCAGCTCACATACATAATGTTGCTGCGTCACCTATATTGTTGCTGCAATAGGTGTGACGT
>ML786624.1:18580-40139 GCA_009831015.1 Picea engelmannii
CTTGGTTATGGTTTGGACTATCTGATCAGCTCTTGTTTGGTGCGCTATCCTTGGAGAAAGGTGTGCTACCCTTTGTTTGGCTATCTAGCCTAGGGTTTGCTTCCGGAGTGATTCTCTGTCAAGGTTAAGGTGCTCGGAGGGTGCTTCAACCTATGGTTGGGTGACAATAATGATATTGTCTGTGGTAAAACGAGCACATCCATCATATTCTAACAGGTTATGGGCCCACACCTCCTTCATTCAGTCTAACCACTGGAAGGGAGCATAGCCATAAGGATATTAAGCTCATTGAAGAACTGTCGCTAGGGTTTCTAGCAGGAGTAGTCACCAAAGCACTATCGCTAAGGTTACTAGCAGGTGCAGTTGCAGAAACCCTAACCCTCTCATTGAGGCACCTTAAATGCAGGGATTGACCTAATTTCCGAATAGACTAGTGAACCCTAGCCTAGCGCATCTCCTGGTACTCTCAGCAAGCCAAGACGTCAAGTTTGAGTTTTTGGTCAAATCTAGGGTTGACCAAGTCAAAGCAGCCATGACTTACTCTATGAAGTCAAAAAACAAGTTAGATGGAGCTTCTAACTTCAGAGCGTGGAAGACAAGGATTGACCTCATCCTTGCCAAGAATAAAGTGCTGGTTATCGTGAAAGGAAAGATCGTGGAACCAAAGTTTGAAGAAGGAAAAGAGAAGGAATCGTAGAACGTTGCAGTTATGGAGAAGTTCAAAGGCAGTGATATCAATCCCATGAGTATCATAGTGAACTCTATAAAAGACCACTCGATACCCTACATCTCCCATCTTGACTCATCGAAGAAGATGTGCGATGCCCTAATAAACCTCTTCTCAGTCAGAAACATTGGACAAGTAATGAGTCTGAAGAATGAGCTCTGTGACATGAAGATGAATAATGATAACAGCATAACATCATACTTTGTGAAAATCTCTCAGTTAAGAGATCAACTAAAAGCTATTGAAGAGATCATTTTAGAGAAGGAATTGGTAAACATAGTACTCAATGGTCTTCCCAAGAAGTGGGATGCATTTGCCGCAACCATGAACACAAGGAAGGAGTATCCTACATTTGAAGAACTTTGGACTTGTTGTGCTCAAGAAGAATCAAGGATCAGTGCAAAAGAGAAACCCCAAAAGAAGTACGATGATCAAACCTTCACAGCAAGGTTCAAGGATTTCAGGAACAAAAAGAAGTTTGGCTCCAGGAAGAAAACAAATCAAAAGAAAGATATGTCAAGGATACAATGCTTCAATTGTCAAAAGTATGGTCATTACAAGAATCATTGTCCCGCGTTAAAGAAAAGAAAGGAAACACGCAAAGCATCAGTTGTCAAAGAAAGGGAACCCTCAAAGAAAACCAAGCAGGACAAAACAGACTTCTTCTTCTAAGACAAGGTAACAATACTCTTCATAGTTTTTGTACAAACCATGTTTTCGGTACATATCTTGCATATCTATTTTTTAGAAGATAATATGTTCAAAGAGAAACTATGCTTATGGAAGAACAACAAGATAAGGATTGTTATCACTATGACTATAAGACAAGTTGCAAGATAAGCCAAAATCAGAAAGAAACCTAGAAGAAGTAATGACAGAAAGAAGTCAGCAATCAAGAGGAAATTGGAAAAATATTTGTAACACTTTGCATAAGGCAATAAGGATGCAAACGGAAGCGTGGACTCTCCTAGATGGAGGGAGCCGATTATATATTACCAAAAGAAGAGCATACATTCATACATGAAGCAAGGATTAGGAGGGAGCTAATCCTATGATCCATTAAAGGTGATAAACTATATATCCATGGTAGCAACCATGAAAAGCAGTACGTGTTCAGTTTGACCTTAGAAGAAGTCTTCTTCGAAAAGAAGACTTAAAGCATCCCTGGTTATCCATCCACATCCATGATCCTACTATGAAAGGAAGAAGTTGTAATCTTCAGAGCATGGAATCTATAGACAACTCCATGGACCCAAGATCTAAAGAGAAACATGATGAAGAACATGAAGATTCCAAGAAAGAAAGAAAAGCCAAAACAACCAGTCATTGTATCGAGAATCACAAGATTACTAGCCTGATATGAACTCACTAAAAGCAATCAAGCAGAGGTACTAAAAGTTGTGATGAAGAACAGTGTATGAAAGACTTATGAATGTAAGCATTGCGAGATCCAGAACTAGAGGTTCTCCCAGATGGAGGGAGAAGACTATGATGATTACTTGTTCCAGTAAACCAAATATATCTCTACATGAGCCATTATATCGTCCACAATATCCATAGGTTGGAATTGACATCAGATGAATGCAAAGACTGTTCTCCAAAATAATTGTACAAAGAGCGTATGTAGAGCAACCTCAATGCTTTGAGGTATACCAGAAAGAGACCCTTGTATGCAAATGGATGAAGACAACTTGGTGGAGAACCTCCAACACACAACAGAAGCATGGTGAAGACTTTCTATAACAGAGATATTGTATCAGAATGATTACTCAGAAGATCGAGACGATGAATTGCCAATCCATGACAAAGATCTCATGATGACAGAAGAAGTGCCACATGGATATGTTCTAGTTTGAGCCTTGCCACGATGTTATGAGCTAATGGGGAACAAAAGATGAATCCAATAATGACACACTATATTGATCAAAACTATATGAAGCCTTGAGAGAAAACCAGTGTTCTAGAAAGACCAAAGTACTTTGAGATCAAGCATTACATTCTCCATGATGAAGTCCAGAAAAGAGAAGTGGTTCTCCAATATATATATATATATATCCACAAATGAGCAGATAAGCATACATTTTGGTAAAGCCTCTGTCCAAGATGAAAGAGTTTGCGTACTCAAGCTCGAGCTCGTGGAGACGACTTCCCTATTGAAAAAGGAAGAGATGACTCCTAAGTTGGGAGGGAGCACTGATGTGTTATTGATTGATGGACAGTCATTTTTCAGTTCGAAAAATGGTCCAGGATGAGCAGTTCCTTTCCAGTTCGGAAAGTGATCTGAGATTTCTAATGGACAGCCATTTTCCAGTTCGAAAAATGGTCCAGATCGAACGGTCATTTTTGTAATGAAAATGGTTCGATGGATTGTTGATGTACCATAGACAGCGATTTCCCATTGTGGTTAACATGGGGAATGGTCTAGGACAGTCTCTCTTCTTGATGGTTAATCAAGAAGACTAGTCTGTCTCGCCGGACAGTCATTCTTTTGAAGCTCACAGTTGTGAGCAGTTTCAAAAAATGGTTTGTTTTGGAGGTTGGTGCAGGACAGACATTTCCTTAGGAAATGGTCTGGATAGTCATTCCCTAGCGCAGATTCTTTCTCTCCAGGTTGCACTTTGTTTAGTGCCGAAGGAATGGCCCAGATAGGTGAATGGTCCAGGTTCAGCAATCGGGACAGGCATTCCTTAGGGCAGACTCATTCTCTCCAGGTTACACTTTGTTTAGTGTCGGAGGAATGGTCCAGGCTCAGAAATCAGGACAGTTATTCTTCCTTGCTTGAGAAGAATAGTCTAGATAGCTCATCATTGATGTTTGACCTTCTAAGGGCAGATGCTCTTCCGAATCTCATTGATGTGAGTGGAAGAATGGCCCAAATGATTCAGTTTATATCATAACATTGTTTTTGTGCAGGTTGATATCAGATGATTGTTATGAAGACAGTATGTCTCTAGACAGTAGATGTATACTACTGTGGTGAATGTGTTCCATTGTTTGTGACTATACGTCACTGATCAAGTACCTGTGTGCTACTTGGTGTGGTAGTGTACCACTGGATTGTAGTTGTGTACTACTATGGATAGACACAGTTGTGTTCTATTGAATGATATTGTTCTGATTGCCTTGAAGACTATCAGCAGTGTTGGAAATGATTATCAGCCAAATGCATGATCAATGGACAGAGATTTCCCAGACGGAAAATGGCTCAGGACATTTATTCTTCTAAGACATATGTTCGGATTAGAAGAATGGCTCTTGTGTCACTCTGTGGAGTGAGTGACTTATCCAGCATCATGTCTAATTACTCAGATGGAGTATGGTTTCGAGAGATGATGCAGCTGATGACACTGACGGTGATGATGGTGCTCATGATCTAGGCATGAGATAGTCTATACAACTATGTTGATGCTATCGAGTGAATGGTATGTTTGTGCTCAAGACCATTACCTGTAATACCTCCCTAGCTAGGAGGGAGTGTTGATATTATGGTAGTTGTGGAAGGTATTTACCTCCACGTGTAAACCTTTCGAGAATAGAATATTCTGGGAAGCAAGAAGAAACCCTAATGAGTTGGCTAATAACCCTAGAAGACAAGTCGGCTCAAGAGGATAATTTGTATTAGGTTATTAGCCTCCAAGAGAAGAAGTCGACCAAAAGAAATATTATATACTAAGTAAATAGGCACCAAGAATGAGAAGTCAGCCCAGGCAGTTAGCCAGAATTAGTTTAAATACAGGAGGCCAGTCTTCATTCTGGCAGGCATTCTTAGAACTGCAAAGCTCACTTCTGCGCACTGCAGTTAGCCAGTTTGTGCGCAAGTTTGGAGGAGAAGTTGTTGTTGCAGCTGCTGCAGCTAGTAGATTATGTTTTCGCTTGGACTATCTCTTGGTTATGGTTTGGACTATCTGATCAGCTCTTGTTTGGTGAGCTATCCTTGGAGAAAGGTGTGCTACCCTTTGTTTGGCTATCTAGCCTAGGGTTTGCTTCCGGAGTGATTCTCTGTCAAGGATAAGGTGCTCGGAGGGTGGCTTCGGCCTATGGGTGGGTCACAATAGTGATATTGTCTATGGTAAAACGAGCACATCCATCATATTCTAACAGGGGCGTGGGTACAGAAGTTGGATACTTATTTCCAACTCAACCCCATGACAGAGTCAAAGGCCATCAAGTACGCCACTTGCACTTGGATGGAGAAGCCCACTTGGATGGTAGCATGGGCTAGTCACATTGGGACATGCAGGTATTACATCCTACTTGGACTTCACTCAAAGACTTATGGACCGATTTGAGAGGAGAGATCCAAAGTTGGACTTCAAGGAGTTAGCACAACTTAGGTATAGTGGGATGGCAGATGCTTACATATTAGAGTTTTAGAGGGTGGCAGTCATGGTGACAGATGTATCTAGCACAGGTTGATCATGCTTTTTACTAAAGGACTATCTGAACCCTTGCAAGGGTGGTTAAGGCTTTCAAGCCAGGATCTTTATAGGATGCCATCACTAGGACAAAGGACATGGAGCATGCAATCCCTAAGAGCAAATTTCCTGCTAAGCCTTTCATCCCTCAAAAGAACAAAGACAAGAAGCCTTTCCAAAAGGAGTGGACCGGGAGAGATAAGTTAGATGATGATGACTGGAGGGAACTAAGGAGAAAGAAGCTATGTTTCAGCTGCAAGGAACCTTGGGAATCCAGTCACAGGTGTATGGGCAAGGGAAAGGTGCACTATATAGAGGTGCTTTCAGATAGCGATGGAGAGAAGGAGACAGGGCAGGCACAGGACAGCGAGCATGACAATCCAATCGATGAGCAGCCACATGAGGAGATCAAGAGTAGGGCTATTGCCACTCTGTCAGGTGTTCCCAGATTTCACACCTTCAGGGTTCATGGGGTATTACAGGTGTTATCCACCAAGTTGCACTCGGATGGACTTGCAGTTGAGCCGCCAAAGATTGAACATTCACATGTTCAAAATGAGAGTTTAGAAGTCTAGTTGGTCAAATTGACCATTTTTTTCGCATTTCCATCCCCTGAGGGGGCATTGTAATAAGATGAGATTAGTATGATGATTTTGTAAAAGGCTTGGCCTCCTAATAATTGATCATGAGTATATACTCTAGAGTGTTTTTTTTCACTTGTTAATTATCTCTTGCCTGAAATTCGTTTTAGGCAAGTTATAATTTCTAGGTTTTTTCACTCACTACCTCCAAAGATGGAGTGTGTATTCATGGTTAGGCCTTAGCGTGGTAATCCAAGTCTAGTGTCTAAATGTTTATATCACCATGTTGGGTCATCAATTTTGAGTCATACGGAAATTGCGCTAAGTCCCCCATAGGTTTTTTAAAGTTTTGAGTCAATAAAAAATTTCCCGTAAAACAGGATATTTTAATTGTAATTTAGTCATGTATTTGGGGAAAGATAAAATTTAACAACAACAACAATCACACTTAGTTTAGTTTTCATTTTGGAAAGTAATTTTTTAATTGCTAGATTAGATTTCAATTTTGCAATTTTACTTTTTTGGCCAATAAACCAAACCCCTCAGCTCCCCTACTTAGGCTTATGTCGAATAGGGGCTGGACAGTGTGGACTTAGCTTAATTAGAAAACATTTATTTTCTGCAATTTAATTTCAGTCTTTATTTTGTTGCAAATAAACATTTCCCCTCAGCTCCCCGATGTATGCTCTGGACCCTTGCGAGCCTAGCTCGATTTGGGGAACTCATCAGAACCGGGGTTGGTCAACGTGGAGTAGTATAATTATGACAATCTCAAAAGAAGCTATTGCTTGGTTTGGAAAACCGCATAAAGGACTGTGTGAAGTCAAACAGAATACCTCCGACACCTTTATTGAGTTTGTTGGTGAAGCCATTTGGGTTTTGGCAAGTTGTCCACAAATTTCCACGCTAAGGGATAGCCTCTCAAGAAGCCACATCCTAGATTAGTTTTGTTTTTTTGCAATACAATTTCACACAAGCAATAAAGTAATCTAACCAACCTTAATCTAAAAAATTTAAAGGACATTTTTTCACAACAATCTCCTTTTCCTATAGCATTACACTTTTCACGATTATTGGCATTGGTCACGTTTCTTCATACTAAAAGTCATTTGCTTCAAGTACATTCATTTGTTAAGCATTGTCATTTTATCTTGAAGTATTTCTTTTGCTTATGGTTATTTACTTGAATGTATCAGTAGTCATATGAACATCCTTTTTATGCAAGTATCTCTTTATTTAAGATCTCTTTTAAAAGCAATTGTGGTGAATGAATGATATATGTTGTTAGTATAGATTTATCTTTTGTGTATTGTTCTCTGCAATAAACCCCTAGAATACTAGTTTTTTTTAGATTTAATTTTCAAGCCTTATTATATTTTCTTTAGGGACTACCCCCTTGGCTTCGCTAGGAGTTGGCTTAAACGGAGGAGTCAAGAATCAGGTGACAGCACCTTGACTTGAGACTTGCCCCCAAGAACACACCAAGTAGATTGAAGATTTTTTCCACGTTCCCAAGGTGTGTATAAAGGTGGCAACAACAGGGACAACGTGTCAAAGTGTTGATTGATGGTGGGGCAACCCACAACTTCATTGATGCAACCTTGGTGGCTAAGAGAGACATACATATAGTTGACTTTGGGGGCTTTGATGTAGTAGTGGCTGGTGGGCGCGGCATGCCATGCACAAAGAAGATTCCGCAGTTGGACATAGTATTGGGTAACTACACAGTGACCAATGATTTCTATGTAGTTGAGCTGCCAGATACTAACATCATATTGGGTGTTCAGTGGCTTGTTTCCTTGAGGAAACATTTTGTTGACTATCGGGATAACATTCTTGAAGAGAATGAACTAGAAAAGTTGATTACTAGGATAATTGAATAACCCACTTCAAACACAGCCAGGGCAGCATACAAGAAGAAACAAGCCAAGGCTAAAAGAATCATTTTTTATTCTGTTAAGGACAACATGATGCCCATCATTGGTCATCTAAGGACTGCCAAAGAATGTTTTGATGCTTTGGCAAACCTCTATGAAAAGAAGGCACCAACTCATAAAAGAATATTGAAGAAACAATTACATACTTTGAGGATGGGAAAAGATGAATCAGTTGCTACCTTATTCTCCAAGATTGCTCAAACCAAAGATCAGCTTATTGCAATAGGAGTTGTTGTAAATGATGATGACCTTGTGCAAACTGCAGTTGATGGACTTCCTGAGTCATGGGGAGTTTTTCTCGCATCTGTCAATGGAAGAGTAGCCCAGCCTAACTTTGACAGATTATGGCATGACTGCTTAGAAGAAGAAGGAAGACTCAAAAGCAAAAATGATCATTTAATTCTAAGAGATCGTGCCCTTTCAGTGAAAGCCAAGAAATGGAAGAGGTTCCCTCAATCTAAAGGCAAAGGTAAGAAACCTCAAGGTAAGTTATCTCATCTTAATCCTCATTTATCTAAAGTAAAATATTTTAACTGCAATAAGCTAGGACATTATGCAAGAGATTGCAAGAACCCTCCCTCTCAGCAGAAAAGAAAAGGAAGGTCCCAAGCCTCAGTTACCACTGAAGGAACTAAACCTCAAGAGGAACCTCAAAGAAGACGAAGTAGGGCAGCCACCTAAGAGCAAGAACAACATCAAGAATATTATCTCATCTCAGCTCTTTCTGGCACTATAACCAAGTCGGAGGAAATTTAGTTAATGGACAACGGTGCTTCCAAACACATGACAGGCTTCAAACAAAATCTTGCAAACTATCGAGACAAGAAATTCAATGTAAAGGTGGAACTAGGTAATGATGGTACTTATGACATAAAAGGTTTTGGATCTGCTTCTTTCCAACTTCAATAAGGTAATATCTTTCATATTGATAAAATTCTTTATGTTCTTCGTTTAAAGAAAAATTTAATCTCAGTTGCAATGTTAGAAAGCAAAGGTTATTCAATAGCCTTCACCAAAGGGAAGGCCCTTATGTGGTCCTCAAATGAAGATATGAGCATTGCTATGACTATTGGAACTCGTGAGAGTGGACTCTATAAAATTTCAGGTCGGGTTGTTCAAGCACTAGCTCACGAGATGGTAAATCCCTGCGAGCTTTGGCACAGAAGACTTGGACATCTCAACTACAACGCACTTCCAGGTTTGCAAAAGATGGTGACAGGTATGCCAGTATTTTCTTTTGAGCATGATAGTGTTTGTAGAGGTTGTGCACTCGGTAAGAATACAAAGAAACCCTATCCTCTCAACAATAGAAAATCTAATGGCATTCTAGATCTAATTCATTATGATCTTTGTGGGCCCATGACTACTCCATCTACGAATGGTTGTATTTACTATATCATTTTTATTGTCATAAAACTTGGATTTATTTTTTAAAGACTAAAGATGAATCTTTCAGCCGATTTCAAGATTTCAAGAATCTTGTTGAAAATCAAACATGCAGACACATCCGAGTTTTCAAAACAGACAATTGTAAAGAATTTGACTCCTTCAAATATGATGAACTATGTCGGGCTTTTGGAATTAAGAGGGAGTTGACTGTGCCATATAACCCCCAACAAAATAGGGTAGCAGAAAGAAAAAACAGAACTATCTGTGAAGCAGCCAGGGCCATGATGTATGACCAGAACTTACCATTATCTCTCTGAGCAGAAGTTGTCAGTACTGCAGTCTACATTCAAAACAGAAGTCCACCCAAAGCACTTGAAGCGAAAACTCCAGAAAAGTGTTCACCGGAATGAAGCCTTAAGTTGATCACTTGAGAATCTTTGGCAGTCCAGTATATATTCACATTCCAAAAGAAAAGAGAACTAAGCTAGAGCCCTCTAAAAAGAAAGGAACTTCTGTGGGATACAGTGAAACCTCAAAGGCTTACAGAATTTATATCCCAGGTCAAAAGTTCATCGAAGTAAGCAGAGACTGTGATGCAAAGGAGCAGGAAGCTCCACCACTTGATTCTTCAAATTCTCCTCTTCCAGATGAGCAGAGAGAGGATACCTCTGAACTTCCATTGGATCCCTCAAGGGATACTATTGAGTTTCCATTGGAGATACCTCCTATTAAAAGGAAACCAGCTTGGTGCCGGGAAATTCTAAAGGAAGCAGAAAAGCATTCAGCTCCTAAGGGCACCTTCAGAAAAAGCAAGAAACCAGATAAGTACTCCAGTCTCATAGCTAAGTTGAATATTGTAATTGATTAAGAACCTTCCACATTTGAAGAAGCCTCCAAGCATCAAGTGTAGAAAGATGCTATGATAGAAGAATATGATTCAATTCTAAAGAATGATGTATGGGCAGTAGTTCTTAAACCTCGTGGCAAATCAGTGGTAACTTCCAAATGGCTTTATAAGATAAAGCATGCAGGAGATGGCAGTATTGAAAAATACAAGGCTAGAGTCGTAGCTCGTGGTTTCTCTCAGAAAGAAGGAATTGACTATGACGAGATTTTTGCTCCCGTTGCGAGATATACTTCCATCAGAATTATTATCTCTCTTGCAGCAGTTTTTGGTTGGAAACTTCACCAGATAGACGTTAAGACTGTTTTTTGTAACGGTGAATTTGAGCAAGAAGTGTATATCAAACAGCCTAAAGGTTTCGTGATACATGAGAAAGAATCTCATGTATGCAAACTCAAGAAATCCCTGTACAGGTTGAAGCAAGCTCCGAGAGCTTGGTATGGTAGAATAGACAGCATTCTACAAAATCTTGGATTCACCAAGAGCATAGCAAATCCCAATCTTTATATAAAGATTGTACGAAATCATCCAGTTATCTTAGTCTTATACGTGAATGATTTTTTCCTCACTGGAGAGGAAAACTTGATAGCTTAGACTAAGAGGGAGCTTTCTGCAGAGTTTGAAATGAAAGGCTTGGGGCTCATGCATTATTTTTTGGGCCTAGGGGTGTGGCAAAAACCAGGTGAGATCTTTCTCGCACAGAGAAAATATGCAATTGATGTACTCTGCAGATTTTGCATGATGGACTGTAAGTCCATGACCACACCAATGATCTCTAACCTAAAGAAACTACAAGATCATGTTACAGGTTCAGATCCAGAAGACCCCACCTTATATCGGCAGATCATTGGGTCATTGATGTACCTCATACATACTAGACCGGACATTTGTTATGCAGTAAATGCTCTCAATCGGTTCATGTGTGAATTGAAGCATATACATATGGTTGTTGTTAAGCATATTCTGAGATATGTTCGGGGAATTATAGAATATGGTCTCAGATACACTTCCAGTAGAGGTGTAATGCTTCATGGATTTACAGATTCAGATTGGATGGGCAGTACAGTGGATCGGAATAGCACTTCCGGATATTGCTTCAGTTTGGGTTCAGCGATGATTTCCTGGTCCAGCAGGAAACAGGGCTCCATAACCCATAGCACTGCAGAAGCAGAATACATTGTTGCAAGTGCTGCTAGCAGAGAAGCAGTGTGGCTTAGGAAGCTACTTTCAAACTTGTTCAGTACAGAGCTAGAACCCACAGTCATTCACTGTGACAACCAGAGTTGTATAAAGCTCTCCGAGAATCCGGTGTTTCACGACAGGTCGAAACACATTGAGATGAGATATCACTATGTCTGGGACATGGTGCAAAAGAACATTCTCAGTATTCAGTATGTTCCAACGGCAGAACAGGCGGCAGATATTTTGACCAAGCCACTGTCCTTGACAAAGTTTGTGTAATTTCATGACAAGCTTGGTGTTGCTGAGAATGCCTCTCTTGCTGAGACGGAGTGTTGAATTTAATGCAGCTACAAGAGCCATTCTCCCTGGAGGATGGCATAAGACCCTAGTTAAGAACTAGGGCCCCCAGTACACTCCTGGGGTTCTTGGTCTGGGACCGAGTAGTTAGAGCCATGGCAAAGACCCTTGTGAGAGCCCCTAGTAGATGACTAGGGTTCTTGGTCTAGGACCAAGCAGTATAAGTCCCTAGATATGTCTAGGGCCCCTAGATGTGTTCTAAGGTACCCATGTCTAAAGTATGGGTTGTTCCTTGGTCTTGTACCTTGGTGGATAAGACCCCAGATATGTTCTGGGACAACCTGGTCTTTGATCAGGTAGATCTTGGTGTAATACCAAGATGTGTTGGTTTGTGATCCTCTTCCTCTCTTCCAGGATGGTCCACGGGACCTGGGAGAGATTATGAAGATGACCATGACCACATTGACGGATGTACCCCATATGCAGTGATGATAAAGTTAATTGGTCACTTTGAGAATTATATGGACATGTGTTGACACTAAGAAAACCTTTCCTAAACCCCTTACTTGTTCTTCACCCTTTGGTTTTTGAGTTTGGGTTTGATTTGGGTTTGTATTTTTGTTTTAGGGCTTAATAAGAAAAATATTAATTAATATTTAATTATAACATATTAAATTAATACTTATATTAATTAATATGTTATTTTTTAATTATATTTTTATAAGCGTAGCCCTAGCCTAAAAATATAAATATAAACCCTTCCCCCTCACTTTTCACTCACTCATTCTCTTCTCTTCCAAGTGTGGCGGATTGCTCTGAGATCTTCTATGTGTGGTGAGGCCTCCTTGTGACAGTATCAGTTCGGCCTCCTTGTGACAGTATCAGTTCGGCCTTTTTGTTTGTTGCCAAGTCCATTCTAAGTTGTTTTTGTTGCTGCCAAGCTATGTTATGAATTGTTGTGTGTTGAGGGTGATCTAAACACTATTGTGAAGTGTCCTTGCTACCACCCTCTTCTCTCTCTACCTATCTACTGAAGTCAACCCTCTTCCAAGTGTTGGATTCCTCTCTGAAGGCTGTCGTCCCTCCTTCTTGAGCAGATCTGGAGCCTTTTAGGTCGCGACCCTCTTGCTGGGTAGCTAGGGCTTAAACTAAGACAGTCGTCAAGCTTCCAACCTCTTTCCTCTTTGTTGTCTCATCTTCCTTGTGTAGACTGCTTACTGTATGTGGCTAGAATAAGGGTTTTTGCTTCCAGAATTTTTTGTGTGGGGTTATGTGGTGTTTGTATGAGGTTTCTCCTTGGTGGTAATCAGTCTTACATTCTCATGATAGAGATCTAACCCATTGAAGTTGATCCATGAGCCCTAGATTTTTCTGAGCATAACTTCAATGGCATATCATTCCTCAAGTGAGTCAAGCTCTCATTTATAACACAGAGGTAAGTTGTTACTTTAGTTTTTATTTCATTGCTCATACTCAGATCTATTGTTTATGTTCTGATCTATTAATTAGTATACTCAGAAATAAGTTCTATGGTTCAGATCTAATTGCTAAGAAATATTTATATGGTTCATTTGTTTTATTTGTTGAGAAATAAATCTATTGTTCATATCTAACTCAGAAATACATCTACAGTTCAGATCTATTTGTTTTGCTAACTCAGAAATACATCTACAGTTTAGATCTAGTTGTTTTGCTCTTTCAGAAATAAATCTACAGTTTAGATCTAAGCTTTACTTATTCAGAAGTATCTTATGTTTCAGATCTATTGTTTGTCTATACATTTTTGTTCTGAGTTTTTATTTAGATCTTTATGCTCTTACTGATCTAATTAACAGAAAAATTTAAAGAAAGTATATTTTCTGTTATTTTCCCTATTTCTAACAAGCATGACCGAGTTTTTGGGAAGATTCCCCCAGGGAGACCTCCAGAAAGGGGATTTGAGCATACCATTGAGCTTAAGGAGGGAGCCAAAACTGTGATTACCACTCCATACAAGCACCCAAAGAAGTTTAAGGATGAGATAGAAAAGGCCATTAAGGAGTTGTTGGAGATGGGACATATCAGGCCTAGTTCTAGCCCATTTGCTTCATCAGTGGTTTTGGTCAAGAAGAAGGATGGTACGATGAGGATGTGCATTGATTATCGGACCTTGAACAAGAAAACAATTAAAAATAGGTACCCCATTCCCAAGATTAACGATTTGCTAGATAAGTTTCATGGGGCAATGTACTTTTCGAAGATTGATCTTCGATCGGGCTACCATCAGATCAGAGTCAGAGAGTGGGATGTTGACAAAACCGCTTTAAGGTGTCACTATGGGCATTACGAGTTTTTGGTCATGTCATTTGGGTTGACCAACGCTCCTACCACTTTCCAGTCATGCATGAACCATATCTTCAACCAACAGTTGAGGAAGTTCATGTTGGTGTTCTTTGATGACTTACTTATTTATAGCAGGACATGGGAGGACCACTTGAGGCATTTGGATGAGGTATTGAGTATTATGGGAGAGCAGTCATTGTACGCCAAGGCTTCCAAGTTTGAGTTTGGTATGATGAAGAATCTTTACTTGGGCCATGTGATCAGTGTGCAAGGGGTACATGTACATCAGAAGAAGATCCAGGCCATGTTGGATTGGCCAACACCTAAGCCTCTCACGGAGTTACGTGGGTTCTTTGGGATGTGCAACTACTACAAGAGGTTTGTTAAGGGATTTTCACAGTTGGGTGCACCATTGATAGATCTTACGAAGAAAGGGGCATTCAAGTGGAGAGAGGGGTCACAGCAGGCATTTGACAGGCTTAAGGAGGTGATGAGCACTTGCCCAGTGTTAGCACTTCCTAATTTCACTCAGCCCTTTGTACTTGAGTGTGATGTGTCAGGTGAGGGTATTGGGGTCGTTCTAATGCAGAATAGACACCCGATAGCGTTTGAGAGTAGGAAGCTCGGGGACACAGAGCGACTCTACTCCATTTATGACAAAGAAATGTTCGCCATCATGCGTGGGCAAAGTTTAGGCAGTATCTAGTTGGTGGCTGATTTGTGGTTAGGACTGACGACAACAGTTTGAGGTATTTCCTGGAGCAGAAGGATTTAAATGACAGGTAGGAAAAATGGGTCAGTTGTTGAGTATTCCACAGTTGTTGAGTTTTCCATGAGCTATGGCTCATGGATTTACTTTACAATTTTATATTTAGTTTTACTTGAACCATAACTACTGCAGCAAACCAAGATCACAAGAAGAACAACCATGGACAAGAAAGCAAGAAGTATCCTAGGAAACCCTTCTCAACAAGGGAAGAAAACCCAACCAATCCTTTGCTATATTCTTCAAAAGAAAGACCTCCCACACCATCACCAACCTAGCATACAAGAGGGTGTTGTAATTCTCATAATTTCAGACCACAACTTCTGAAATCATGAGATGACACAATGATAAGTGTGTTTCCTCAATGGGGATTCACCTTTATTTATATAAAACTTGTCACATCAAACGATGTGTCTATTGGTACAATAGGACCGACCTCAATAACTCAAAATATAATTAATAATTACCATATTAATTATCTTTTATATTAATTATCTTTTACATTAAGGTGGGGCCGACCTATACCCTTTACATTACAAATAGGGTTACAGGTAAGTCTGACTCTTGAACAATATAGCAAGGGATCTCATACACCCACTAGTGCTCAGCCACTAGGGGCACATCCACAGGGATGTCCACGACTCGACATCTCTATCTCACTACGTCTCTCAGGAGAACCACACTCACTAGTGCTCAGCCACTAGGATCACGTTCACCTGTGCTATTCCACAGGCACGTCCAACTCAACAGATCTTCTTTCCCATTGCATTACACGGGAGAGTCATCTGGAGTTCATCATCTCAACTCTCTGCTCAGAGGAGGCTAATACATCGTTTCATCTCTGTCTCAAAACGATGCACCCAGCTCATGGGAATTCACACGTTCACCTGTGCTCAACCACAAGCACGTCCAACTCAGTAGATCTTCTTTCTCACTGTGTTACTCCTAAGAATCATCTGGAGTTCTTCTCAATTCTCTGTAAGGAGGAGACCAGCACAACGTTCCATTTCTGTCTCAGATAGGAACCACACACCCAACTCAGGGGCTCTCTCTCAGGTCTGTGTCCTGGAGGATGTCTCATGCAGCTGTAATCATCAACATCAGCAAGATACATGCATATGACTTTGATATTGAGTATGTGAAGGGTAAGAAGAATGTTATTATTGATGCCCTTTCCAGGAGAGCAGCAAGATGTTCCCTCATGGAGATTTCAGTTGATTGGAAATCTCACCTTTCGGTGGAATATTCCAAGAATGAGTTTGTGTGTGAGTTGATGGATGGACTTGTACAGGATGACAGGTATCAAGTGGTGGATGATATCATTTTCTACAAAGACGGGATATATCTAGTTCCTGAGTCCACACTCAAGGAAAAGATCTTAAGGGCCTCACATGACACACCATTGGCAGGGTACCCTGGGTATTTCAAGACCTATAGGAAAGTACAGGAGAGGTTCTCATGGAAGGGCCTCAAGGACGATGTGTTGCAATATGTGAGAGAGTGTATGACTTGTCAGCAAAACAAGTCAGAGCATATGCATCTGGCGAGATTATTACAGCCTCTACCCATTCAAAAGCAGAAATGGGAGAGTGTGTCGATGGACTTTATCACAGGTTTACCGAAGGTACAGGGCAGAGATTGCATATATGTAGTGGTCGATCGATTGACCAAGTTTGCACACTTCTTTGCGGAGTTGTTTTTCAAGGAGGTATTTAGACTTCATGGGTTGTCAAGGTACATTGTCAATGACGGAGACAGTAGGTTTCTCAACGCTTTTTGGCAGGAGTTGTTCAAGTTTGTAGGCACAGAGTCGACTCCTAGCACCAGTTATCACCCTCAAATGGATGGTCAGACAGAGATTGTGAACAAATGGATTGATGGATATTTGCACAACTATGTGTCAGGACAGCAGAAGACATGGATTAAGTGGTTACATCTAGGAGAGTATTGTTATAACACCACCTATCACATGTCCATTGGTATGACTCCATTCAGAGCATTGTACAGTCATGATGCACCTTCATTTGTGGATTTGGCATTTGGGGATAGTAGGGCTCCCAAAGCCAAGGATTGGATACAGGAGAGCCAGGACATCCTTAAGGCCCTTAAGAATAACTTGCAGACATCCCAGAATCAACAAAAGACATACGCAGATAGGCACAGGGTTGAGCATAGCTTCGAGGTAGGAGACTTGGTATTTCTGAAGTTACAACCATATAGATAGTCTTCGTTGAAGAAGAGCGGTAAGAAAAATCGAAGCCTTGGTTTTATGGCCCATACAGGGTCTTCATGATGTGTAACACCCTGCTTCCCCCAGTCTGTAAAAATAACTATACTGGCCAAGAACTGTGGCAAACTCAAAAATGTGAATGTGTGATGTGAATGGACCTTGTGGAAAAGGTCGATGAATGTAAATAATATATATATATATATATATATATATATTGCAGGACTGTTGAGAGGGGAAGGTGCTGAAAAAGAGACCACGATGGCTGAAGAAAGGTGGTGGAAGGCACCTAGAATGGTGGCGTTAACTTCCACCCAAAACCAATATCGTATTTGGACTTCACTGGGCCGAAGAACCAAGAGCCACTCACTGGCCCTGAATTAAATGACTCGTCAGGATTGGTAGGTAAAGAGCTCCTCATGAGTAATGAGGGATGGGGGTGAACCGCCCATCCGTAGAGTCCTCAGACCTGACCACTGCGAGGAAAATCTTGCCACACGCAACGTCGTCGAACAGAGAAAAGGCAGGAAGTGTGGGCGATCAAGGGCAGACGCGAGGGAAAGAGGAAAAGGAACTCTGGAAAAACACAGAGTGAGTGACAGCGGAGAAGAAGGAGAGTAACCTTCGTTCTCGGTCACAAACAAACAGAGATGCAGTCTCCCAGCATCTTGGTCTCAGCTCGGGGGTGGCTAGTGGTAAATCCGTTGGGAGTCGCTAAGCCTACGGTTGGGTGGAAATGAACACCCCTCTCAGCAGTTGCAATCACATCTAGTGTTATTTCTGATAAGTGTTTTATATCTTGCATCTTGAAATTTATATGCTGACATGTATGCTCACAGTCTGTGCAGTTTTATGAATGGTTTGAGTATAAGACTGCCTATGTAGTGCTTTGATTTAGAAATGGTGGTTGCACGCTTATAATAGAAAGACTACGTGTGGCTTATGTTTTATAAATCGCTATTTATACGGATATTGAATTAATTCAGACTTCAAGTCTGTTCTCAGGAAATCCATACCCTTATCCATCTCAGGTAATACCCTGGATAGATCTCCCCATAGAGACACCCTTCTTCGAAAACTCACCAAGAACCTAGAAAAGGATTTGAAGGCGCAAGTCTTAGTAACCCTGTACGAGAAAAAACGATCCTCTTGAAATCCCAAAATAGCAGCGAAAGAATTACCGTGTTCGATTCGCAAGAGTCGTCAAGGAGGCATTGGACAGTCGAAATTCTCCATCGAGAATCCGCGAAGTCCCGAGAGCCGTCAGATCTTGCAGAGGAGCAGGGGAGTTACGGTAAGCCTATTTTCAAGTTTAAGTTCGAGAGAAATCGGACCGTAGGATCTGAGTCGACGAGGACCATTGGATCACTCACGTAATCCCATTTTGTGGATTCGCGAGTTGAAGGGTTAAAACCCTTGCCTCAAGATTTGCAAGGTCGCGAAAGGCAAAGTCCCGAAGGGGCGAAAGGATTTGTGTGAGCCAGTTATTGGTGATGTGCATCGGAACTCAGTATTTCGGGGTTTCGTGGGTTGAAGAACCGAAAGTTTAGCATCAGGATTCGCGAAGTCGCGAAGTCTGAAACTCCAAAAAGGCGAGAAGTTTCGTTGTGGGACCCGCGTTGACGACGTGTCGGAATTTCGGCATTTTGGCATATCGGCGAATAGGAGGTCGAGACTTTTGTCCCAAAAGTCCCGAAGTCGCGAGTTGCGATAAGGAGTAGCGAGGAGTTCGGGATCTCAGCACTTCGGGTGTCAGGATACAAAGGAGGTAGCGCTTCGAGAAACGAAGTCGCAAAGTGCCGAAGCTGGGGACAAGGGACACGTGGTAGAACCGCAAGGTGGGCCCGTGCGATAGATAGGCGAACACGTGTCACCTAGTGAAAGGAGGCAACACCCGTTGACCTCTCGCATCTCGAGGATTCGTGAGATAACGGAACGAGAGTTCAACCCTTCGACTTCCGAAGTCGTGAATAGTGAGAACGCGAGAGGGAAAGTTAACATCACTTCTCGGGATTTCGTGAAGGGAAGGTGCCAAGGTTGGCCACCTAGACTTTGCGAGTGGCGAAGTCGCGAGAAGATCAGGACCGTCCATCTGAGGAGGACAGGTGGCGGAAATCGAGGGATCTCGCGACCTCGGAGGTTTGTAACATGAGAGCCCGGAAGATGGGTGCTCCAAGTCGCGAGTGGCGAAATCGCGAGGAGCAAGGATAGCCGTTGGATCCAGGTCAAGGGAGGACTGTTGGATCAGGAGCTTCATCGCGCACATCGCGCCTTCGGAGATTCGGAGGTTGAGAGAACCTCTTCTTGACATCAGAAGTCGCGAAGTGCCGAGAGCCGAGGCACGAGTGTGGACACGTGGCAGAACCACAAGGTGGGGCCCGAATGGTTGATAGGCGGACACGCGTCGCTTGGGAAAAAGGAGTCAACACTCCATTGACTTCTCGCGTCTCAGGGATTCGCGAGATACGAGCACGGGAGCTCGACGCTACAACTCACGAAGTGGCGAGTTGTGAGAAGTGTGAAAGGAAGTTCAACCCTCGCTGACTTCCAAGTTTCGGAGGTTCGCACGGGAAGAGCACAGAGATTCAACCCTTCAACTTGCGAATTCGCGAGTTGCGACGGGAGCTAGTGTTTGGCCTAGCCGGTGGTCACGCGCGGAGGGCACTAACAGAAGGGAGCTATACCCATTTCATGATCTCGAGTATCGCAAGATTGGAAAGGAGGAGTCGAGAGCTTCGACTCACGAACTCACGATATGGCAAGTTGCGACAAGTGCCTTTGGGAGTAGGTCTTGGTCATAGCGCTGTGGTCGCTTGGGAGTCGTGGAGCTTGCCCCTAGTGCTGTTCGCACAGGGGAACTTCCAAAGGACCTATGGATCGATTGAATTGAGATTTCAGCAAGGAATCAAAAGGGGCCGCTTCGGCTCATAAAAGAAATTGAATGATCCTTAAGACCGGGAGTCGTGCAGAGACTCCGTCGAGGCAGAGGTAGCGTCTGCAGCCTGTGCTAAGCTCCATAGGTTTTCGGGGATTCTGTCCCTCGAGAAAAGGCAAAAAAATTATTATGCCAGAGTGGGTATGTGACAAATTGGTATCAGAGCATGGTTACAACACTTGGCCTGCTTGGGCTCATGAACGAGTTGCGCAGAAGCTTCATTCGGAACACTCTTAAAAAGAGTAACCCCCTGTCTTAACCTCCCTAATTAAAAGACGAAGTTAAGAATGAAAAATCCCTATTGTGTGTGTGTACTTGTGGAAATATGAATTATGTACTGGTTATAAATAAATATAAATATTGACTGACAACCAGTGTTTTTCCTCTTGCACACAAGCGGAAGATCAACCGCGGGAAATTATCAACGCATAGTATGGTGACTCACCATGAAGTGGGAGAGGGCTCCCACAATAGAGACAAAGAGTCCGACAAAAGGAGGGCAGCAGGGACCCCTCCAGGTCTAGCCGAGACTATGAGGAGCCTCATGGTCGAATTACAAAGTTGTAAGGCCGACAATGAAAGGATGATGAAAGAACAAGAAAAACAAACAGAAATTAACGCAGTTTTATTGCAGAGTTTATCCGATCTACAAAGACAAATGCAACATGAACCTAAAACTCAAAAACATGGTCATATCGGTGGTCACACTGAGAGGAGCACCTCGAAAAAGGTCCACCCCAGAGGTAAAGGACAAGCGTCAGATGATTCCTCTGAGAAGGAAGCTGGCGATTCAGAGGGCTCTTCTAGCAGCAGAACCAGTTCCTATCCCCGAAAGAAACAGAAGAAGCAAAAGTCTTCCAAAGGTCGAAAATTCGAAGAATTCAGAAAGGTCAAACCACCCTCCTTCGACGGTGAAATAAAGAAGGGAGAGGAAGCAAAGGCCTAGCTACTTGGACTAAAGAAGTATTTCAAAGTCTGTGACTTTTCAGAAAATATGAAGGCACGAGTGGCCACCTTCAACTTGAACAAAAAGGCTTCCATTTGGTGGGAAGACCTTAAGAATGTGAAAGGGGTTCGCAAAGAGGACCTATCTTGGGAACGGTTTGAGAAATACTTCCGAAAGAAGTATCTGTCGGAAAAATATTTCGATGAAAAGACTAAAGAGTTTTATGAACTCAAACTGGGACAACTCACTATAGAAGAATATGTCAACAAAGTCCTCGATTTGTTGAGGTATGTACCCTATATCAAGGCGGAAAAGGCAAAGGTGCAACGCTTCATCAGTGGACTACCTAAGGACTATCGGAATAGAATTGAATTTGATGAGCCAAAGACTCTAGAAGGCACTATTCGAAAGTCAACCTATTGTCATGAACAGTTTGGGCATCGAGCAGAACCTCGCAAAGGATGGAAACAGAAGAATAGTTCAAGATTTCAGAAAAGGGGAATTAAATCCCCAGAATTTAAGAACTATAAGAAGAACCCAAGAATGAGCTTTCCAGCCCAAAGTATGCACCCGCAGAATTTTCCCTCCTTGAGCGAAAATAAAACTTCTGGACCCATATCAGTGAAGACTGATAACTCAAAGAGAGAACCTTTGAAATGATGGGGTTGCGGGGAAGAACATCTATTGAGAGACTGTCCGCACCGACAATAGAATAGTCGGAGGATTTATAACATCCAAGAAGCTACTACCGTCAATGATGTGGCCAGGAGTGAGCCACAAATTTATGCAGCCTTGGATAATAACCAAGCCGACCACCAAGCTTCAGTGGTGGAAATAGAAGGTATGATTTCCAACCATCTAGTGTCTGTTTTAATTGACCCTGGTTCAAATTTGAGTTATATAGCCCCTAAAGCTGTTGATAAGTGTAAAC
>ML786624.1:42812-66112 GCA_009831015.1 Picea engelmannii
CCTTTGAGGTTCTAGATAGAGTGGGACCTGTAGCCTATAGGCTAGCACTTCCTCCCACAGTTAGAGCACATAATGTTTTCCATGTCTCATTATTGAAGAAATATGTACATGATGCTAACCATATAATTGATTGGTCTGTGATTTAGGTGGAACCGGAGGGAGAATTTCTACCAGAACCTCAATGCATACTAGACAGAAAGGAAACCCCGCTCCGGAACCGAACCATTGCACAGGTCAAGGTGCAGTGGAAACATTTTGGCCCAGATGAGGCTACATGGGAAATGGAGGATGCCATGAAACGAGCAAATCCGATTTTGTTTACACCTGTACATGCATGTCATGTTGATAGATAAGAACATCGAGGACGATGTTCCTTTAAGGGGGAGGGAATTGTAACACCTTGTTTCCCCCAGTCTGTAAAAATAACTATACTGGCCAAGAACTGTGGCAAACTCAAAAATGTGAATGAGTGATGTGAATGGACCTTGTGGAAAAGGTCGATAAATGTAAATAATATATATATATATATATATATATATATTGCAGGACTGCTGAGAGGGGAAGGTGCTGAAAAAGAGACCACGATGGCTGAAGAAAGGTGGTGGAAGGCACCTAGAATGGTGGTGTTAACTTCCACCCAAAACCAATACCATATTTGGACTTCACTGGCCCGGAGAACCAAGAGCGTCTCGCTGGCCCCGAATTAAATGACTCGTCAGGATTGGTAGGTAAAGGGCTCCTCATGAGTAATGAGGGATGAGGGTGAACCGCCCATACGTAGAGTCCTCAGACCTGACCACTGCGAGGAAAATCGTGCCACACGCAACCTCGCCGAACAGAGAAAAGGCAAGAAGTGTGGGCAATCAAGGGCAGACGTGAGGGAAAGAGGAAGAGGAACTCTGGAAAAACACAGAGTGAGTGACAGCGGAGAAGAAGGAGAGTAACCTTCGTTCTCAGTCACTGACAAACAGAAACGCAGTCTCACAACATCGTGGTCTCAGCTTGGGGGTGGCTAGTGGTAAATCCGTTGGGAGTCACTGAGCCTATGGTTGGGTGGAAACGAGCACCCCTCTCAGCAATTGCAATCACATCTGGTGTTATTTCTGATAAGTGTTTTACATCTTGCATCTTGAAATTTATATGCTGACATGTATGCTCACGGTCCGTGCAGTTTTATGAATGGTTTGAGTATAAGACTGCCTGTGTAGTGTTTTGATTTAGAAATGGTGGTTGCACGCTTATAATAGAAAGACTACGTATGGCTTATGTTTTATAAATCGCTATTTATACGCATATTGAATTAATTCAGACTTCAAGTCTGTTCTCGGGAAATCTATACCCTTTTCCGTCTCAGGTAATACCCTTTTCCGTCTTAGGTAATACCCTGGATAGATCTCCCCAGAGAGACACCCTTCTTAGAAAACTCACCAAGAACCTGGAAAAGGATTTGAAGGCGCAAGTCTTAGTACCCCTGTACGAGGAAGAACGATCCTCTTGAAATCCCAAAATAGTAGCGAAAGAATTACCGTGTTCGCTTCGCAAGAGTGGTCAAGGAGGCATTGAACGGTCGGAATTCTCCATGGAGAATTCGCGAAGTCTCGAGAGCCGTCGGATCTTGCAGAGGAGCAGGGGAGTTATGGTAAGCCTATTTTCAAGTTTAAGTCCGAGAGAAATCAGACCGTAGGATCTGAGTCGACGAGGACCGTTGGATCACTCGCGTAATCTCATTTCGTGGATTTGCGAGTTGAAGGGTTAAAACCCTTGCCTCAAGATTCGCGAGGTCGCAAAAGGCGAAGTCCCGAAGGGGCGAAAGGATTTGTGTGAGCCAATTATTGGTGATGTGCATCGGAACTCGGTATTTCGGGGTTTCATGGGTTGAAGAACCGAAAGTTTAGCATCAGGATTCGCGAAGTCCGAAACTCCAAAAAGGCGGGAAGTTTCATTGTGGGACCCGCGTTGACGACGTGTCGGAATTTCAGCATTTCGACATATCGACGGATAGGAGGTCAAGACTTTTGTCCCGAAAGTCCCGAAGTCGCAAGTTGCGATAAGGAGTAGCGAGGAGTTCGAGATCTCGGCACTTCGGGTGTTGGGATACAAAGGAGGTAGTGCTTCAGGAAGCGAAGTCGCGAAGTGCCAAAGATGGGGACGAGGGACACGTAGTAGAACTGCAAGGTGGGCTCGTGCGATAGATAGGCGGACACGTGTCACCTAGTGAAAGGAGTCAACACCCATTGATCTCTCGTGTCTCGGGGATTCGTGAGATAAGGGAATGAGAGTTCAACCCTTCGACTTGCGAAGTCACGAATAGCAAGAACGCGAGAGGGAAAGTTAACATCGCTTCTCGAGGTTTCGTGAAGGGAAGGTGCCAAGGTTGGGCGCCTAGACTTTGCGAGTGACGAAGTCGCGAGAAGATCAGGACCGTCCATCTGAGGAGGACAGGTGGCGGAAATCGAGGGATCTCGCGAACTCGGAGGTTCGTAAGATGAGAGCCCAAGAGTTGGGTGCTCCAAGTCGCAAGTGGCGAAATCGCAAGGAGCAAGGATAGTCGTTGGATCCAGGTCAAGGGAGGATCGTTGGATCAGGAGCTCCATCGCGCGCATCGCGCCTTCGAAGGTTCGAAGGTTGAGAGAACCTCTTCTCAACATCAGAAGTCACGAAGTGTCGAGAGCCGAGGCACAAGTGTGGACACGTGGCAGAACCACAAGGTGGAGCCTGCGTGGTTGACAGGCGGACACGCGTCGCCTGGGAAAAAGGAGTCAACACTCCGTTGACTTCTCGTGTCTCGGGGATTCGCGAGATACGAGCACAGGAGCTCGACGCTACAACTCGCGAAGTGGCAAGTTGCGAGAAGTGTGAAAGGAAGGTCAACCCTCGCTAACTTCCAAGTTTCGGAGGTTCACACGGGAAGAGCACGAAGATTCAACCCTTCGACTTGCGAATTCGCGAGTTGCGACGGGAGCTAGTGTTTAGTCTAGCCGGTGGTCATGCACGGAGGGCGCTGACAGAAGGGAGCTATACCCATTTCATGATCTCGAGTATCGCAAGATTGGAAAGGAGGAGTCGAGAGCTTCGACTCGCGAACTCACGAGATGGCGAGTTGCGACAAGCGCCTTTGGGAGTAGGTCTTGGTCATAGCGCTGTGGTAGCTTGGGAGTCCTGGAGCTCGCGCCTAGTGTTGTTCGCATAGGGGAACTTCCGAAGGACCTGTGGATCGATTGAATTGAGATTTCAGAAAGGAATCAAAAGGGGTCGCTTCGGCTCACAAAAGAAACTGAACGATCCTTAAGACCGGGAGGTCGCGCAGAGACTCTGTCGAGGTAGAGGTAGCGTCTGCAGCCTGTGCTAAGCTCCATAGGTTTTCGAGGATTCTGTCCCTCGAGAAAAGGCAAAAAATTTATTATGCCAGAGTGGGTATGTGACATGATGACACTAAGTTCAACAACTTGGTTAAGGGTCTTCATGATGACATAAAGCCCTCATATGTTGCAGTCTTGATATATTATATGGAGGCTTTTGAGGGAGAAATGAGGTATGCCTTAAGGGATAAGGATCCTCGGATTTTAAAGGCAGCACAAGTCATAGCTATCAAAATAGATAAGAACATGCAGGATGTTAGGAAGTCTAACATCCCGGGTTTTACTAGAGGGTCTTCTTCCCAACTTTTTGATGAGAAGAAGAAGAATGTTGAAACTCAGAAACCCTCTAGTGATGGCATTAAGGATCTCACTCAATTGATTAAACAAATGGAAATTAATCATGCTAATCAATTGAAGGAGCAAGTTAGTCAGATGAATGCCATGCAGAATAGATTGATAGCCATGGAAAGGGGCCAAGCTAATAGGTCCCAACATAGGCCAAATAGACCACCAAATCCATTTGAATCCACTAATTGGGTTGACCACCAAGTTGTTCATCATTGCAAACCTTGTGAGCAATTCCATGATGAATCAACTTGCCAAGTCTTCCTTCACCTTTATGATGAGTCAGGACCTTATGGATCTTCGAATGAACAAGTTAATATGTTTGGTCATAAGTATGATGATGGCATGTATGATTGGATGGATTCAGATGAACATAATGAGGGGGTGAGAAAAATGAATTGCATGACCGATGTTGTGGTAGATAAGGCAACAGAAATGTTTGGTCCTAAGCCTACTCCACAACAAGTAGCTGAAATGGCCCTACCCTAGGGGTAACTAAGGAGATCATGTATCGAGGCCCACATGTCCTAGACATGGAGTGTCGAGAGCCAGTTAACTTGAGCATGGCCCCAGAGGGCCCCTCTTTTCTTCAATGCAGCCCATTCACCAGCAACAGTATCCATCCCACCAGCCTGGTTCTGAAGTAATAGTAAATATTGCTCCATGAGGTAATGAGTCTAGGTATCATGGTATGAGTCACTCTGATTCTTGAAGCACTTGAATATGTTGCATTGGATTATCCTTCATTTCATAACGTTTGCTTGGAAATTATGCTCTTTGACTTGTTCATACCTAGAAGGGTGACATGATGCCCTAGTAAGTTGATCTCCCTTGAGGATGGGTTGCCACTGGGTGGGTGTGTGAAAGGTCATCGTTCGTTCCCTCCATACTGTTGAAATATTGTAACTGCAAAGAGTATTCTATTTATTATTGATGTATTATTCATTAGATCAATCCCCTTTTGTGGATTGATCATGTCGAGTATTGTAAATGACCAAATCCCCTTTTGCGGATTGGTCAAACCCTAATTGTAATAGGCTAAATGAGAAGTCGGCCCCAAAATATATTAAAGTGGTTATAACCACCCAAATTGAGAAGTCGGCCCTGCCAGTGAAAAGACACCTCAATTCAGCGCCTGCCAGATTGTATAAATAAGAGAGGCCAACGCCTCATTTGTTCATTCACTCACTTGTTCATCAAAGCGCAAGTTTGGAGCTGCAGTTGGAGAAGAAGGAAGAGAGAGAGAGGCACATTCTTGGGAGAGGACTTTCTGTATTGTTTGAGTTATCTCTTGGCATTGTATTGGCTATCTATATTAAGGAAGCTTTTGGTAGGTTTTCTCCCCCATGAGGGTTTCCCAGGATAAATGATGTGTCTCTTGTGATTGTGTATTTCTCAGTGATCCTATCTATGCTATGGTTATATAGTGAATTGAAAAGAAACCTAATAATAGCTTAAACCTTAACATGGTTTCAGAGCTAAGCTGAAGAGAGCATCTTTCACAAGAAAAACATCATTGTTGTCGTACATGCAAATTAGGGTTTTTTATTGAAGAAGAATTTCATCCCCAAAGCCATCTAGAAAAGTGCACCCTTCCTCAAAGAACAAGAAAAACATCATTGTTGTCGTACATGCAAATTAGGGTTTTTTATTGAAGAAGAATTTCATCCCCAAAGCCATCTAGAAAAGTGCACCCTTCCTCAAAGAACACTTTGGCATCATCAGCGCACCTTTTCAGTGGCTAGATCTCCCGGAAAGTGAAACCCTAGTTTTCACCAGGTACCAGAAAACCAGAAGCACCAGTCTAGAAATCCACTGATCAAGTTTGAAGGGGTAAAAGTTGGATTTTTTTAAATCTAATACTCGTCTCAGCCAAGCGCACCTCTTGGTAAGTTCAAAATTCAATTTTGAGCATTTTCATTTTTCGGTCATTTTCCTAGCTCTAGGTAAAAGATGTCTGCAAGCACTAAGCTTGTTGACAAGCTAGAAGGTGTGGAAAACTTTTGTGCCTGGAAGTATAGGATTGGACTCATTCTTGAAGAGAATGACCTAGCAAGATTCGTTAAAGAAGTACCAGAACTCATCGATGTTGCAGATAAAGCAAAGCACCAAAAGGACACAATTAGGGCTAAGAGAATCATTGCAGATTCTATCAAAGATCACTTGATTCCTCAAGTATCTTCAAAGAAGACTCCAAAATAAATGTTTGATTCCCTAACCAGATTATATGAAGGAAAGAACATAAATCGAAAGATGAATCTAAGAACTCAACTCAAGAATACAAGGATGCAGAATGGAGAAACGATCCAGGTATATTTCTCCAGAATATCAAAATTCAAAGAACAGCTAGAAGCAATTGGAGATACCATAGATGAAGACGAACTCATAATGACGGTCCTTAATGGTCTCACAAGACCTTGGGATGCATTCATCCAAACTATTTGTGCCAGAACGGAGAAACTAAAGTTTGACAGTCTTTGGGAAGAATGTATTCAAGAAGAATCAAGAGTAGCTAACCGAGAAGCTTTACTATCAAGAGATGAAGATCAAGCCCTAGCTACTCACACTAAAGGAGGAAGAAAGAAGTCTTACTTCCAGAAAGAAACTCATAAAGAGTCTCAATCCCAAAACAAATTTCAACCAAAGAGATTCCAGAAGAAAGGACAAAGCAAAGAAAGAGATTTATCATCTTACCAATGCTACCACTGTGACAAGATGGGACATATTGCGAGACATTGTCCAGCTAGACGAGAAGAATACAAGAAGAAAAACAAGAGGCATCATGCCCATGCAATTGAAGATGAAAAGCCACCCACAAAGATCTTAAGAGAACGAATTGAAGACTACGTTCTAATCTCGACCCTCTCGGGATTAGTAGCACCTGGAGACGACACTTGGCTCATTGATAGTGGTGCTTCCAAGCACATGACAGGTCAAAGAGACATTCTCTCTTGCCTTTCAGAAAAGAAGTTTTCTCAGAAAGTTATGCTTGGAGATGATTATCAATACCCTATCAAGGGAGTAGGAAAATCAAACTACAAGTTGAATTCAAGGACTCCAATGAAGATGAAGGATGTCCTCTATGTACCAAGTTTGACAAAGAACCTACTCTCCATATCAGCTTTAGAAAAGAAAGGCTTCAGAGTTTCCTTTATAGATGGAGAAGCTCTTATGTGGGCTAAAGGAAAAACCATGAAAGAAGCAATCGTTATTGGAAAAGAAGAAGGTGGATTGTATAAGCTAAAAGGCCACTCAGAAGCAGCCATGACCCATGCCATTGAGAATCCATGTGAACTTTGGCATAGAAGATTAGCCCACATCAACTAAAAGGCATTATCGTATGTATGCAAGGCAGTCACAGGTCTACCAGAACTCAAGGTTGACCATGAAAGTGTGTGCAATGGATGTGCACAAGGGAAGAACATCAAGAACCCTTTTCTGAAGAGAGACAGTAAAACAGAAGGAGTCTTAGAACTCATTCACTCAGAGATGTGTGTGGCCCAATGCCATCATCCTCCCAATGGGTATGTATACTATGTATCATTTATTGATGATTATTCTCATAAAACCTGGGTTTACTTTTTGAAATCAAAAGATGAAATGTTCAGTAAATTGAAGGAATTCAAAGTCTTGATAGAGAATCTTTCTGAAAGAAAGATCAAGATACTTAGGTTAGATAATGGAGGAGAATACACCTCAAAAGAGTTTGTAAACTATTGCAAAGATGTCGGGATCAAGAGGGAGCTCACCACTCCCTACAATCCTCAACAAAATGGGGTAGCAGAAAGAAAGAACAGAACTATAATGGAAGCAGTGAAGACCATGATCCATGATCAAGATCTTCCAATGTGCGCTTATGGGCAGAAGCAGCAAGAATAGCAATATATGTACAAAACCGATTGTCCCATAGTGCACTTGGGTTCAAGACCCTCGAAGAGATGTTCTTCGGAAAGAAGCCAAGCCATCTCAAAATATTTGGTTGCCTAGTATTTGTACATATTCTAAAAGAGAAGAGAAACAAGTTGGACCCTTCATGAAAGAAGGGAATATTTGTTGGATATTGTGAGGTCTCCAAGGCCTTCAGAGTTTATATACCAAGTCACCATCATATTGAGATCAGCAGAGATGTGACCTTTGATGAAGATGCAGCACTCAAGAAATTAAGAAGATGCCAGCTTGAAGAAGTATATGAAAAGGAACCTGTAGCTCCCAAAGTTGCAGAACCAGTGAGGGAAGTCATAGCTTCCCCTGATGAGGAAATTCTAGAAGATCATGACATAGTAGAATTTCAAGAACCTCCCCAGATGACGATCTCCCACAAGAGAAAGCCAGCTTGGGCAAGGGAACTCTTTCAAGATGGAGAGAAGTATGGTGTCCCCAAAGGAACCATGAGACAAGTAAAGAGACCTAAGCCATTCTCCAGTTATATGGCTTTGATGTGTGATCTCTTAGAGAAGGAGCCTACCTGCTTTGAAGAAGCCATTTAGAAGAAAGAATGGGCAGATGCCATGATAGAAGAATACCAATCCATTATAAAGAATGATGTATGGGAAATAGTTCCCAGACCAAAGAGGAAGAATGTGGTATCTTCCAAATGGATTTTCAAAATAAAACATACTGCTGATGGAAGTATTGAGAAGTATAAAGCAAGATTTGTTGCTCGTGGCTTTTCTCAAAAGGAAGGCATTGACTATGAAGAGACATTTTCTCCTGTAGCCAGATACACTTCGATCAGAACCATCATAGCCCTTGCAGCTAAGATGAAGTGGAAGTTACACTAGATGGACGTAAAGACAACTTTCCTAAATGGTGTCAATGAAGAAGAAGTATATATAGAACAACTCAAGAATTTGAAGTTGAAGATAGGAAGACTCATGTCTGCAAGTTGAAGAAGGCTCTATACGGATTGAAGCAAGCTCCTAGAGCTTGGTATGGAATGATAGACAGTTTTCTAATGAACTTGGGCTTTGCCAAGAGTAAAGCAGATTCTAACCTTTACTTCAAGGTTATGAATGATGAGTCGATTATATTGTTGTTGTATGTGGATGACTTATTCTTGACAGGAAAAAAAAAACTCATCATTGAATGTAAGAAGAAGCTCGTTGCAAAATTTGAGATAAAAGACCTTGGCCTAATGCATTATTTCTTAGGTCTTGAGGTATGGTAGAGCCCAGAGAGGATCTTCCTTAACCAAGGGAAGTATGCAGTTGAAATCTTGAAGAGATTTGATATGTTGGAGTGCAAGTCCATGAATACATCCATAGAAACAAAGTTGAAGCTCATGGTCGACACTTCATCGGAATTGATTGATGCCACGCTGTATAGACAAATCATTGGATCGCTGATGTATCTGACGAACACCAGACCAGACATTTGTTTTGTTGTGAACATTTTGAGTCAGTTTCTGGTAGAACCTAGACATGTTCACCTAGTTGCTGCAAAACATGTGATGAGGTACCTTAAGGGTACATTAGATTGTGGTCTCAGTTATGATGGAGATCATGACTTCAGACTGAGTGGGTACACTGATTCAAATTGGTCTAGAAGTGTCTCTAACAAGAAGAGCACTTCAGGATGTTGTTTCAGTCTGGGGTCAGCCATGATCTCATGGCAGAGTAGGAAGCAATCAAGCAATGCTCTCATCACAGCGGAAGCAGAATACATTGTTGCATGTTCTGCCAGCTGCGAAGCCATATGGCTTCAGAAGTTGTTGACAGGTCTATTCGACCTAGAGATGGAAGCAACCATGATCCTATGTGATAACCAGAGTTGCATAAAGATGACAAAGAATCGTGTATTTCATGACAAGTCAAAACACATAGAGATTCGATATCACTACATCCATGACATGGTGCAGAAAGGAGCCATAAAGCTCCAATATGTTACCACAGATGAACAGGTTGTTGATGTGTTGACCAAGCCTCTATCTCGCGTAAAGTTTGAGCACTTTCGAGATAAGCTTGGTATAGTCCGAAAGGACCTCCCTCGAAAGGGGGAGTAGTGTTGTGTTGCCAACTTAATTGTTGTGATGATGTGCCAGCTTAATTGTTGTGATGATGCCAACTTAATTATTGTGATGATGTGCCAGCCTCGTGCTATGATGATGTGCTAGTGTTGTGATGATGTGCCAGCCTCGTGCTCTGATGATGATGTATTAGTTTTATACTAATCCATGTTGATGCAGATGATGATACCATTCCAACTCTCTGTTGAGAATGATAATTTTGATGATGAGAAAAACTTTCGATGATTTATAGATACGCCAGTTAGTGTTCCAAGATGTTGTTGATGATGTTGTCCTCTATCTCGCCTAATGTTGTTGTAGAATACCCTTCTTGTTAAGGGGGAGTGTTGAAATATTGTAACTGCAAAGAGTATTCTATTTATTATTGATGTATTATTCATTAGATCAATCCCCTTTTGTGGATTGATCATGTCGGGTATTGTAAATGACCAAATCCCCTTTTGCGGATTGGTCAAACCCTAATTGTAATAGGCTAAATGAGAATTTGGCCCCAGAATATATTAAAGTGGTTATAACCACCCAGATTGAGAAGTCGGCCCTGCCAGTGAAAAGACACATCAGTTCAGCGCCTGCCAGATTGTATTAATAAGAGAGGCTAGCGCCTCATTTGTTCACTCACTCACTTGTTCATCAGAGCGCAAGTTCGGAGCTGCAATTGGAGAAGAAGGAAGAGAGAGAGAGGCGCATTCTTGGGAGAGGATTTTTTGTATTGTTTGAGTTATCTCTTAGCATTGTATTGGCTATCTATATTAAGGAAGTCTTTGCTATGTTTTCTCCCCCATGAGGGTTTCCCAGAATAAATGATGTGTCTCTTGTGATTGTGTATTTCTCGATGATCCTATCTATGCTATGTTTATCTAGTGAATTGAAAAGAAACCTAATAATAGCTTAAACCTTAACACATACTTACCATTTTCCATCTTTATTCCTTTCATCTTCCCCTACCTTTGTTCAGGCATTGAGATTGACCACACTAGGAAGGGTTGTACCTTGCCTTGTGGGAAGAAGGGGCTAAAGGTCCAGAGGATAAAAGTCGCTGGCAAGAGTTAAAAGCCTTTGAAACCTTTGAGATGCTTCGCCCAGGGATTCCCGAGAAAGCAGTAAAAAGTTTCTCGGTAAGAAAAGGGAACCCATAAGATAAATAAACACTTAACGTACTAGTTGGTGGATAGGAGGTGTCATCACGAGTCGGCCTATTATGACCATGGGCATGTAGAGGTATGATACTACCACCTATCTGGTCACCAAACCAGGGTAGTGGCTCTTGCTGGCATAGCCAAGAGAAAGGGGGTCTCATCACGAGCCAACCTTCTCATCTCCGTGAAATGTTTGTGGATAACACTGTCACCTCTGGTCACCAAGCCAAGACAGTGTCTCTCAACTCTTCCCTTAAAGCACAAAAAGCAAAAGATCAAAAGATAATAAAGCTAAGAGTAAAAGGCAGTGAATGGGCTAGGAAACAATGGTATCTATGACAAGGTGCAGCTCGCCCTCTACAAAGGCATCCACAGGTAAGACTTACATTTCCCTGTTATCACTGCACCCCATGCCCAAACACTTACCCCTCGCCACCTCATACACTTACATGACCTGGATTGGCTCTCACCTGGGAAACACCCCAAACTTAAGGAGGATTAGCCTAATAGGACACCCTGAGACCTTCTCCAAACCTGACTTGTTAAATTGCATAACGTCTTTGAGCATTTGTTTGGGTAAAGGGGGATTTGATACACATGTTTGGGTAATTTAATTATTGGATGTGATTTACATGTTATGATCCATGTGACTTATGAACCCCTGGAGGGCGTAAATGTTGTTGTTGCAGGACCTTGCCCAATGGACAAGTACACGTAAAAAGAATGATTAGCTCGGACCTTCATGGGGGCTTAAAGCCCATAGATGGATGTTGTAACCCCAGCCAGGGGCAAGAAGACATCAGAGATTTGCACCAGGAAGAAAGAAGGGCGTCACCTTGGAGGCACCCTGGTAGACCTAGACCTAGGGGAACTTGCTCTTCCACATGGACGTTGGCCTTTGAAAGCTCAGGACGTCACCATCATGACCCTGGACGTCATTCAGAGCTAGGGTCTACATTTTGGGGGCAATTGTGGGTTGGGTGGCATGTGTGGGCATCATCTGGGGCCTTTGGAAGCCAAACATTCTGCATCATGAGCCCAACGTTCCACCTTAGGGGCTCAATGTCACCCTAGAAGGGCATGACGTCGCCTTTGGAGGCCAAACGTTTTGCATCCTGAGCCCAACATTCACCTTAGGGGCTCAATGTTACCCTAGAAGGGCATGATATCACCCTTGGAGATGTTTTTGGATGTTAATTAATTTTATTTATGTCAAAATTGGATTTTAATGTAAATTGGCCAGGTCGACCTTTTATTTGACCTAAAATTAATTAAAGGACAAAGTTTTGTATAAATAAAGTAATCACATTTTTTCATCATAACTCATCACACAACAAGTGTGGAGTCTGTGGACTGAAATCTGCGCCCTCTTTAAGGGCTATTGGCTTAAATAACTAGTGTGAATCTTCTTGGAGAGGCTTTTTATGGTGTGTCTTGGCTATTTTTCATGGTGGAAGATCTTCAACTAGGGTTTGGCTTGATTATTCTTGGTGAAGTAGAAAATATGCAATTTGTTCATGTAATAAATGTTTGTGGTAAATTTTACTTGTTCCATGTTAAAGATTATGAAATTGCTTGCTTAAACTCTAGGAGAGAAACATGTTGTTTCTTTCTCTCTAGTTTTTCTACTTGTTTGAATTTCTCAAGTACACCTTGTTTAGAAGTGACTACTAGAGCCCTAAAGTGCTAGCACTCTAGTAGCTTCAATCTAATTGCTTATTGCATAATATATTTTCAATAGTCTAAGGAAGCAAGAATCACTAGGACCTAAAAGTGCTTACTCTCTAGTGAATTTGTCTCTAAAAGATTTGGATGTTTGAGGCCTTTAAGTGCCAAGACCTCTTCCATCCACCTCTTTTCCTTTGGCAAATATTATCATTTCTATTTTTTCCAAGTTGTGTTGTTGTTGTTGTCGACTCCATAAACCCAAAAGGGCACTAGTCCACTTGCTTTGGTGAATGATTGATCAAACAAACACTCAAACTCTCTTCCTTGAAGCTTTTGCTAACTTCTCCTAACTCTAAACTAGACTAATTCACTAGTTAACTTGTTGTTGTTGCAAATCACTGCTACAGTCATACTAATCTATACTAATTTGCTGCATACACCTACATAACTCACATCTAACTCACTCAGAAATTGTTTGTGATAATTGTTAAACAATCTACTTGATAAATTCTAAGTTTCCATGATATTTTCTTGCAATTATGAGCACTAATACTTGTTGTTGGTATAAAAGATTGCTACAGCCATCTAACTGCAGCAAATTTTCTGTAAAATTGACATTTAATGCTAGCTAGACACTGCAAAAAATGCTTGTAACAATTGATTAACACTTTGCCTAGTTAAAGCTACTTTTTCATTGTCTTTTCAAGCAATTCTAAGGCATATTTCTTGCAGCTGTTATAAAATATTTATTGTTGTTGTAAACTTTCATATCGCTGCAATTTTATATCAGCCAGCTTATATTTCAAAGGTTCGTCGTCTTATTGAAGCACTAACATCATTTGGTACTTGAAAACTACCATATTTTGTTTTGTTGTCTTGTTCTGGGCAGGTACACTTCATCCATTACATTTGCTTCATCTCTTAAGACATAAAGACCTTTTGACTTGAGTGACCAATGAGAGGGGGGTATTCTTGCATCCTTGCCTTAGTTTCATCAGCCCTTTAGGTCACTAGGGACATCTCCCTTGGGGTAATTTCACTGGGTTAAGTACAAATTGTGCCATAACATGTCTAAAGGGCTATTTTTGCACTCTATAACTTGATAATTGTCTATATATGTTGCAAGTTGTTTATTGTCTCGTACAAGTACAACAATTATCTCGCTATCCTTTATCCCTCTCCTAAACCTAGACCTAACTAACAGGTGACCAAGATAAGGGGCATTAGACTTGGCTAATCTTGCTATTTGATCCCTTGAGGTCAACAAGGAAGCCTCCCTTGTGATGGACCTCTTCCATCACTAAAACGAGAGAAGTCTCTAATTAGGTGACAGTGGTAGAATCTTCCATAGTTACGCAAGATTTGGGGATCTTGTGGAAGGATTTTCACAAGTACAAATCCTATGATAACAGGAACCATTTGTCAAAGGTATTTGCACTCGGGAAAACCTTCCTGACTTTGAGAGGCTTTGGGATGACTGTATCCAGGAGGAGACTCAAATGGAGTCAAAGGTCAGCAAGGAGGATGGTGAAGAGAACCTAGCTCTATTTGGTCTGTCAAATAAGGGCAAAAGTAAAGGACACAGCAAGAGTAAGGGAAAGAGTGAGGAGTCAACCTCACAAACAGGAAAGAAGGACTTGAGTAAAATCAAGTGCTTCGTTTGTCATAAGCATGGTCATTATGCATCACGGTGTCCAGAGAAGAAGAAGGGTAAAGAGAAGCAGTGGTAGAAGTAAGTAGCGACCTCCGCAGAAACTCAGATGAACGAGTTTGCTGCCAAGTTCGAGAATGATTTCTCGTTGGTATCTTGCCTTTCTACCAGCATGATTCCAAAGAATGCATGGTATCTGGACAATGGGGCATCTCGACATATGACATCAGCCTAACAGTTGTTTTCTAGTCTAAAGAAGCAGGACACAGGAGTACAAGTTGAGCTTAGTGATGATGCCAAGTACCCAGTTGCAGAAGTTGGTACTATTCCGTTCCAACTCAAGTCAGGTAATTCTTTAGATTTTGACAGTGTCTTGTTTGTACCAAGTCTTAAGAAGAACTTACTTTCAATTTCGATTATGGAGGATAAGGAATTTGCAGTGGAGTTCAAGAACCAGCAAGTCCTCATCAAACCAAAGGAATCTAGCCCAGATACAGCTCAGGTTATAGGGGTTAGAGAAGATAAGTTGTACAGGTTGCAGGGTGAACCTGTTCGAGCCTTGGTGCATGACAATGACAACTATGCAAGTTGTGGCATAAGAGGATGGGACACTTGCAACACAGTGTGTTGCCTATTATGAGGGAGATAGTCACAGTTCTTCCAGAGTTCAATATTGAGTAGCATGGTGTATGCAGAGGATCCACACTTGGCAAGCATGCCAAGGCCACTTTCCCAAGCAACAATCTTAGGTCTAAAGAGATTCTAGACCTAGTAACAGAGGATGAGGAGCAGGAAGCTCCAAAGGTTGAGCCTCGATCATCAGTGATTTCCAAGGCAGTACAATAACCTTCAGGTGAACAGGGGGAGACAAGAGCCCCTTCCACTTCCGTCAAGAGACCTCGATGGTTCAGTCAGACATTAAGGGATGCTTAGGAGCATGTTGAGACTCCTAGGAGCACATTCAGAGAGAGCAAACCTCCGAAGAAGTTTCTAGACCATATAGCATCGATGAGTAGCATTCTAGATTTCAAGCCTTTCAGTTTTCAAGAGGCAGCATACCAGCAGTTATAGCAGGGGATGCCATTGTGGAGGAGTACACCTCGATCATGAAGAAAGATGTTTGGAACATAGTGCCAAGACCAAAGGGGAAGTCAATTGTGAATTCCAAATGTCTCTACAAGATCAAGCATGCTGCAAATGGTAGCAATGAGAAGTTCAAAGCGAGGTTTGTGGCGAGAGGGTTCTCCCAAAGAGAGGGAGTGGACTACGAGGAAACATTTGCTTCAGTTGCCAAGTACACTTACATTAGGGCAGTTATGTCCTTGGTTTCAATTATGGGATGGAGGTTACATCAAATGGATGTGAAGACAGCTTTCCTTAATGGGATCATTGAGGAAGAAGTGTACATAGAGCAACCTCGGGGCTTTGAGGTAAGTGAAAAGGAGTCCCATGTGTGCAGGCTTAAGAAAGCCTTATATGGACTCAAGCAGGCACCAAGAGCATGGTATTTTAGGATCAATGGATATCTGCAGAGTATGGGCTTCACCAAAAGCAAAGCAAATCCTAACTTATATTATATATTTGTTTAGATTGATCTGCTCATTTTGGTGTTGTATGTAGATGACTTGTTTCTCACAGGTTCCAGAGAAGCTTGTTGCAGGGTGCAAAGCGAACATGGCAAATGAGTTCGAGATAAAGGACATCGGCATGATGCATTACTTCTTGGGATTAGAGGTTAGGCAGAGACCAAGGGAGATTTTCCTTGGGCAGGGTAAAGTATGCAATTTAGATCCTAAAGAGATTTTGAATGGAGAACAAGGTGACAACTTCAGATTTAGAGTTGGTGGATCCCACATTGTATAGGCAGTTGAGAGGTTCTTTGATGTATTTGGTCAACACTAGGCCATATATATGTTTTACAATGAACACCTTAAATCAGTTCATGGTGGAGCCAAGGCAAGAGCATCGGGTAGCAACAAAACATGTGCTCGGGTATTTAAGGGGCATAGTGGAGTATGGTCTAAGATATCTTGGAGATGGTGAAGTGAAGTTGCAGGGGTATACAGACTCAGATTGGGTAGGCAGTGTAGTAGATAGGAAGAGTACCTCAATGTGTTGCTTTAGTTTGGGATCAGCAATGATATCCTAGTTCAACGGGAAGCAGATTTATGTGGCACTTAGCTCAGCAGAGGCAAAATACGTGGCAACCAGTACAGCTAGTTGTGAGGCCATCTAGCTTCGCAAGTTATTTGCAAGATTGTTTGATCAGGAGTTGGATCCCACAGTCATTTACTGTGATGATCAGAGTTGTATCAAACTCACTAAGAATCCAATGTTTCATGACAAGTCCAAGCATATAGATATTAGAGATCAAATATGACTTCATACGAGACAAGGTTTGGAAGGGAGTAGTGAATCTCCATTCTCATGGATCAACAGGTAGTTGATATTCTGACCAAGCCCTTGGCAAGAGGGAAAATTGAAGCATTCAGAGACAAACTTGGATTGGTGCAAAATTCCTTCCTCACTAAGAGGGAGTGTTGAGAATTATAGCTCAAACAAGAACTTCCACATAGGTTTCGTGTGAACATGCCAAAAGTAGTTCAAGATATTTTCAAAAAGTAAATTATATTTTGTAATTCACTTAAGTTAAAAAGTGAAAGTCTCATTTTTAGTAGTTGAGTCTAAAAAGTGTATTTCATACAATTTCGTACAAACAGTACCATACAGTCATACAGAGTCCAGACAAAACCGTACGACGTTTATACACTCTGTACAGGCATGTCATACAATTGTACCACGGGTCGTACTATCCCTGTAACTTGTTCTGCTCAGTTTGGGTTGTTTTTATGGTATCCGTGCAATGTTGTTTTTTGGGCATCTTGTGAAGGTTTCCTTGTAAGTTTTTCAAAAGGAATGAAAAGCTAGTTTTAAAGGAGTTATTTGATTCGGATTATTTTCGGCACGAAATGAGAGCGGAAATATAACAAAGAAATGTACAGAGATATCTCAGATATCCAATAATATAACAGAAATATATATCAGAGATCCATAAACACAGAGATACAGTAATACACAATTTCTATTAATGAGCGAAATGTACAAAATTGTAGAGATATAGAATGAAAGACTCGCAGGAATGGTGGCAACTTATCTCTGAGAAGAGATGTGATGGCTACTCACATTCGCAAGAAGATAATTGTTACAATGAGGCTCCAAAGGCCTTTTTAACACAAGGAAAATCCAAAACCTTAACCCCGGAAAATGAAAAGCCAAAAGGTTTGTGGGCCCCGATGGGGGTAGTTGATACGCCAACTTCCTAGGGGCGTAACTTTTGCACACGATCTTCGTTTGGGGCGCTCGATACACCGTTGGAAAGGTCTAGCCGAGAAAAACACATTTTGACTAGCCCAGGCAAGTGCCTTTAATAGTTTGTTAAATTTACATGCAGCAGCGAGAGCCATTCTTCTGGAGGATGGCCAAGACCCTAGATGTGTTCTAGGGCCCCTGGATGTGTTCCAGGGAATCCTTGCTTAGTCCTTGGATTGATCCTTGGATGTGTTCCTTGGTGGTTGATACAAGACCCTAGATGTGTTCTAGGGCCCCTGGATGTGTTCCAGGGAATCCTTGTTTAGTGCCTGGATTGATCCTTGGATGTGTTCCTTGGTGGTTGATGATATAAGTCCCTAGATGTGTTTTAGGGCCCCTGGATGTGTTCCAGGGAATCCTTGCTTAACGCTTGGGTTGATCCTTGGTCTCTGACCTTGGTGGATAAGACCCCAGGACTTTTCCTGGGGCTACTTGATTTTAATCAAGTACTTGATGGTACATGACCTTCCTTGAAGGAGGACATAACCACAAGAGGGATAAAGTCCCATATGCAGTGATGATAAAGTAATAGGTTCACCATATGATTTGAAGGAATGAGTAATGCCACCTTGTTAACCCTCTCTTGCCCTTGGTTGATTGTTTTGGGGTCTTTGTTGGTTTATCTAAGGGCTTTGTTCTAAAGTTAAAACATAAATTAATTGTCACATGTTTAAATTCAATTTAAACATGTGACTCTTTATTATAACTTAACCTTGCCCTACCTTGCCCTAGCGTGCCCTAACCTAGCCCTAACCTTTGCCCTAACTACTATTTAAAGACCCCCTCCTCCCTTACACCAACACACTTACACTTTCTATTTGTTATGTTAGCGTGGAGTCTTCTTTGAGCACACGGCCTCAGTCCTTGCTTATTCCTGTAGCTATTTTGTGGTGTGGTGCGGCCTATACCGATTGTTGTTCTGTGGTGAGGCGCAGCCTTTTATTGTTGCTGTCCTATAGTGTTGTGCGGCCTATTCCTGAGGAGGTTTACTGTAGCTGCTTTGCTGCCGTTCCTTTGTATGCTGGCTGGTGTGCCTTCTTTACAGCCTGCCGTGACCTTCTTTGCTGCCTGTGGTCTCCACTGTGGTGCCGTGGATGTTCCAGTTRAASTCTGAAGCCTGCCGTGTGTTATTTGCTGGGTGCCGCACCTCTCTTTAAGGCTGYCRTGACTCCTCTCTAGGTGYCGCATCTTACCTCTGCTAGCTGCCGCTTGTTCCAGCTATTGTGTGTGGAGTTTTTGGAGCTCACTRTTGTGGCAAGGGTTTACACTCRGACTRTAATCCCAGATCTGAAAGTCTCCTTGGGAAAGGTTTGGTTTTTGAGGGTTCAAAACTGTGGTGATTATCCCTTCAACCTTTTGACTCGGTGGCATGAAATTTCCTTCAATCTTTGGCATAAAAGATCTGTGTTAGATCCATGAACTGAACCTTTGTCTGAGCATAACATTCAGGACCTAACCCTATTGTGGCTTTGTGCCTTCTTCAGAGGTAAGGCAAGTACCAGGTATGCTTCTTATCTGAACTTACTGTTGAATTGTTTTATTGTCAATCTGCTGTTATATAGATCTGCTGTTACAATAGAAGAACTTTTCATTACTGTTTGTTTCAGAACTAATCTATATAGATCTGCTGTTACTTGTAGAAGAGCTTTTCATTATTGATTGAGATCTGAGTTTGTATAGCATACAATCTGAGTTTTCTTCTGCTTCTATTGCTGTCTGGAATACAGATCTACTGTTGTATCTAAAGAACTGTTAACACTGTCTATGATTTGAATGTTGTTCTTGATATAGGTCATTGTTTTCTGATCTTAAACTAAAGTACTACTGTTAAGATCTGACTTATTTTCTGAACTCTATTTTTCTGCTGCTAATATAAGCCATAGATCTATCTTTCTATATGCTGTTATCTCTGTCTATGCTCCAGATCTGAGTTGTCTTGCTTTAAAATTAAAAAGAGACTATTGTTTTCAACTTTACCCTAAAATCTAACAGTCTGGGCCAGAAATCTCCAAAAAACATCGTTTAGGGCCTCAAAACGGCCCCAAAAGTTTGGGACCCGAAAAACTGCCAAAAAACTGCCAAGGTAGAAAACTGTTTTTCGAACCAGTGGAATAGGTGGGTGGTCATCAATATCCACCTGGATCATTATTACCTATGTTGTGTGACATTAATTTTTATGCTTCCATTATTTGATTTCCAACTATTATGTGATTAATGCTACGGTCTGAAATTTATTTCTGCATTAATTAAATTCAACAATCTACTTGTTTGATTGAGATCATAAGGACTTTAGTCACCTAGGGCTGGGAATTTTCACACTTTAGGCTCATTCTAACAAAGGCATTCTCCAAATTTGTACATTAAAAGCCCCAAGTGGCCAACACAACCATCATTGATGGCGATACAAGTCAAGACTTCTGCAAACAAAGACTTAAATGCATTAATAAAGGCCAAAGCCAACTGCTGGTGACATGTCTAAAACAAGAGGCCATTTAACCCTATCATGGACCTTTTTAAAATCAAATTTAAGAGATAGTGTCCTAAACAATGAATCCATTCAATGCCTTGCTAAACAACAATTATATTATCTAGAATATATCTCTCAAAGACATGTTTCACCTTTAATGAGCCATCTCACCCATGCAAGTAAGCCATTTCAAGCAGTGGGGGCCATGTGTGAGCCTTGGCCAACTTTGGCCGGATAGATACCCCATCTCATGGCTTCTTAGTGGAAAGGATCTTCCTAGATTGTTGTAAATTGGCTATATTACATTATCATATGCCTAGATTTGGGGAGGGCATGCTTGCTGCATAATGATAATAGGAAGTATCTCGTCCAAAAAACAAATAAATAAATAAAAAATATTGTAATGATTGATGAGCCACCCAATCTTCGGATGGCCCCAAAAGGCAACTAATGATGATCTTTAACTTTTGATATAACTTTTGATATGGATGTACTAGGCTATTGATTGAAGATCTATTTTGTTAGAATTTGGTGATCTAGACATTTAGTGCATGGGAGGTATTTTTTATGCAAACCCCTCTTGTAACTTTATGGCGGTGTCCCATGCAACACCCACCTTTTTTTAACATGCTATATTTTGGGTTTGGAATTTGCTTAGAGAAACATGCCCTGAGGTTGGGGGCTGCACAGTCTAACATGGACTTCCTTCAGTTTAGGTGGATATCTATTCCGCCAAATTTGCCAAGGACATGCAACATGCCTCATCTCTTTTTGACATGCCATTCAAGTGGGGAAGACCACAACCTTGGTGGAGGGTCTTACTACTAAGTCAACCTCACTATAGAGAATGATACATATATTATTATTGTTATGTTGTATATTAATATATTAATACAAACAAATTTCAAATAATGATGACGAGGATGCACATGAGCATGTGGTGCAATGGGAAAGCAAGAGGACTTTTCCCCTGCCCCATCCGATCTCCAATCTCACTAAGGTTTGTTCCAACAGAAAAGAGGGGGGTTATTTAAGTCCATCTGAGAACACATGCAAGGTGCACATAAGGGGTATACCCCTTGATTTATATGGGGCTGGCAAGGTACCCACAATCTCACTTTCGCTTAAGTGCTTGAGGGTGAGACGAAATGTTTCAAAAAAATAGTCCTGTGAGCTAGCTCAAGTGGTTTGAGTGCTTTGAGCTTCATGCAGTAGGTCTTGGGGTTGATTCGCTGAGCTGGCTACCTCTGTTGCGTGCCTCAGGCGCTGTAATCAGCACCAACAGACTTACATTGGGTACCATCCACGGATGTGGGGAAGTGCCCCAAAGTTTCCCTGCGAGGTTTTCCTTTGGAAAAAAAAATAATGACCATGACATGACTAATAATCGTACTTAAAACTCAGTGGGTAAGTAAAATGGTGTGCCAAAAAACAACAATATGAACTTTTCGCTTCCCTGCATTTTTATGTAAAATCTATTTAAACTGGTAAAACATTTACAATTCACGGCCAACAAAGTATAAACACAGGGGGAAGTCCTTACCCTATATGATAGCCAAACAACATATTGGAAATGGATGCCATGAGAACGTGTGGAAAAGCAGGCAGCCATCCCCACTCAATACTTGCACTAATGCTTGAAGTTGAAGTGCCCTCGTCAATCCTGTCATTCCAATGATATCCGTTTGCATGATCTGCAACAGTTTTTTGAAACTGTAAAAATGTGTTATGCTCTCATACACAATGATTTATTTTAACTTCTCGGGTGTGATTATGTGTATATATATGGGGCAAGGTTATATATGTTGTATGTACAGACCTGATATTTTTGGGTCCTCTCTTTCAGTTGGGTTTTCTGAGGTCTCCTCCACCGGGCGAGCTCTGCAAATGGGTTTTCTCCTGGCTGAATAAGAGACCACAAGCCTTGTGCAAGGGGGTACCCAATTGTCAAAACAGTGTGAGTCCATTTTCCAAAGTGGGGGAATCGAGAACAATGCTTGCCTAGCCACTTCTGGCTTGAGCTGCAGGGCCGATCCCCTTAGGAAGTCGGAGCTCACTGCTGATAACATTTTGAGACTGGATTATTTTCTTGTTAGAGAAGGTTATATGAGACAGCCAAACTTATTACCGTCAGCAGGATTCGACTATGCGAGTTTATGATATAGATAGCGTTGAATGCAAATATTTCTAGGTGTCCATATTTCTAGGTATCCTATATGAAAGATTGGCTGTATAAGCCACTTGGCACTACCGTTTAGGTTAATACTAGCATATCCCTAAGACGGCCAATGTGAATGTTGTTTTAAGGTCAATACTAGCATATATCCAAGGGGGTCAATGAAATGCCGAAGTAAGTTGAGGAAAGTTTTAGTATTAATATTGTTAATTGGAATTATAAAAATATTGTAATTAAAATGATTTTATTTGAAATTTGTTTCAATATTTTGAAAATAACTTGTTATAATAATTTTCAAATTCTTAAAAATAATATAAATTTTGAAAATAAAAATAGAGTGTAAATCATAGATTTAAGAATTTAATATATATTCTAGGATAAATTTTATAATTAAAGGTATGATTTATAAGCTATGATTTTATTTTGAAGATATTAATAAAATTTTAAAATAATTTGTTTTGGTTTCATATAATGTGAGTGGGTCTAATAGTTAAGAATATATGTTTATTTCCTTCTAAAAAATTGCAAATTCAAATCTAAAAAAGTTAGGATATATATACTTTTATAAATTTTACCTTTGTATATTTAAGTATATTTGATTATTTATAAATAAAAAATTATTGTTATTTTTTAAACTCTATAATTAAACAAGCACATCTATAATGTGTTAACCCCCTTTTAAATAAAAAGATTGTGATTGTATATTTTTGTGGACAGTTATTTAAACAAATAAATAAATATTAAGTAATCACATCTTCTCATAAATATATATAAAGCTATCATGTGTAACTATGGTTCCAAGAAAACTTAATCTTATCAAAAACTCCTATAGTATTTTTATCATCACAACAACGCACTCAACATTAATAAACAAGCGCTGCATGGCAGCATAGTCCCTGCCATGTAAGATCACATTAATGGTGGGGAGGAAAGGCCCACCGGCACCTCTGTAATAAGGGGTTATCCTGCTTTTTCAGGGACTAATAATAAATTGGTTTATCACACAGACGCAATTTGTCCAGTACAAGACGTCTGTATCTAGCTACATATTAAGAGTAACCGTTGATCGCACGTGTACAAGTTGTATTTTAAAAATATTATGTA
>ML786624.1:71193-150295 GCA_009831015.1 Picea engelmannii
TACCAATCGCCATGGATGAATAAATGGATGTCAAATCCCCTCCTCCTGACATCTCTGTGATCTGTGTGGTAGGTGCATCCCCCAGGAAAGCTACAGTCGGTGCTGACAGTTAGACGGGACTAACATTAATACTACAGTCGGTGATGTCGTTGCTGACAGTTACAGCCCACTAACATTAATGGAAGTAGTTGTGAATATTAATGCAGGCCCGGCAATAAGACTTCAAAGTTGAAGTCCAATAAGATTGAAGATAAAAATGGTTTTAGATTTATTTTAATTTCAATAAAAATTATTTTCCAGACTTTCCTACGTTAAACATTGCCAATCCAAAAAAATTGAAAGTCAACTACACAACTAATGAGTTAGTCAACGACTAACTCATCGCTATAGTCCCAGGCCTTTCGGCAGGGACTAATAAGACAATCAACATTAAAACATTAAACAACAAACGAGTGGTGTTTCATATATCTTCGGGGCGGTCAACATTAAACAACAAATGAATGGTGTTTCATATAACGTCGGGTAAGAGTGCTAGTTACTGCAACTACATTGGCTAACCATGACTCCCCACTCCCACCTCATTATTAAATAGACTCGGCCTAAACGTATCATCAATTTAGTTCTGCACTTGCATTCTAGGGATTCACACGTATAGTTTTAGAACGAACGAACGAATCTCACACGTATAACTACAAAACTTTGTCCACGTATTTTATGAGTGACTCCTAAAATAATATGTTCACACATATATAATTGTTGGTTTTGCTTCGTCTACAAAACTTTAGTTTCACGCTTCTGAAGTCCAACATATCCTAAACGTAGAGGCGAAAAGTCATCCAAAATCTCGCTCGTGTAGCCAACAACACGTGATGATGAGGGGGTTGCACCCCATCATGTCCATTACATATAAACGTCGCCCATGAACTCATATTGGAATGTCGACGATTTGTTATATTTATAGCTTTCACAGATGGGGTTGTATATTGACGAGGTGTAAATATGATTCTCAATTATTTGGTGTTACTTTACACTTTTTTACTTAATTTGTCAACCTGAGGTTCAATTTGTACTTGTGAGGCACCCGGTGCAGTATACACTAAAAAAAGAACATTTTACCAAAACTACCAAAAGAAATCGGTTAAATTAGATCATGCATAAATCAAAAGAAAGCATAAAAATGGATTCATGGTACTTTCAATCCCTAGCCCAGCTAGGGGTACCTCTTAGGGTAAGATCTCTGAACTCTCATAACCCTACTCCCTCGTGTGTTCACCTAGGGGGGTCACAAGTAGAGTGATTTTGCAGCACACAAAATCAAAACAAAGGAAATTGCCTAACCTATTTTAACTCACACACTGGAACATTAGAAATGAAACTATTGTTTGGTTAGTATACTATAACCAAATTAGTAGACCATATAATTCCCAAATCATAGTTTTATTATTGATATCCCAAACATTGCTACAGATAAAGGATGCATATCCATATTTGGCCTATGTTGTTAATATAAGTAAAGATTGATAAGGAAATCAATAATCTGCATAATCTAAGTCCTAGCATATTCTACTCATCATTCTGCAGCATAGCATAGGTGGCCATTATGCAGTCTGTGGCATGCTACAACATAAAAAGGAAATAGAATGAAAGTAACATAAATTAACAACGATCTAAAAATTACTAATGAATAGCTATATATGCAAAAAATAAAATAGCATAGAACCTTACCTCGAGTGGGCCCCCTCAAGGCTTGGCCTGTGTCTGAGCTTACAAATTCACCCAAGCAACAATTTACAAGAGAATATTACTCATAATTAGTAGCAATATATTCATCGAAAATATGAAATTGACGAAGTTTACAACAGCATAGAGTACGTCTATACTCTCTAATCACTAAGTTACCTCTCCATGAGCGACATACTCGTATATATACAAATAAAGGGGGCATGTCTGCTCCGGGAATGGAGTGGCAGGCCCCTAAAATGTAGCAGCGGTTTACAACAAAATAAAACTAATTCGATGCATGTCTCTCATGATTTGCCTATGCTCAACGATCACCATGCCCTGTTTGCTCCAGGAATGGAGCGGCAGGCCCCTAAAATGTAGCAGCGGTTTACAACAGAAATAAAACTAATTCGATGCATGTCTCTCATGATTTGCCTATGCTCAACAATCACCATTCCCAACCAATCAAGCGCAGATTCCTTTCAACTGATTCAATCGGTCTTTAATTGAATGGTTATGGCATGTTGTTCCACGTGCAAACTAGCCCCTTTTGGAATATTCTTTAACTGAATAGTTACGGCCTACTGGTCCACATGTAGGTTGCCCCCTCGTGCCTTTATATGCTAAGTATGTTGATTTTAATATTTTAATTCTGATATATCTTGTTAAAGATATTAATATTAATTCCCTTTATTTCTAATTTATCTTTATGTCGAGGGTATCTTTATTAATTTTCCTTTTTTTCTGATATATCTTCAAAAATGTCACCTTGCAATCTTTATGTCATATCATAGGGAACCTAGAAATCACTTGAATCTTTGAATACATGGTCAACTAGTCTTATTGTGAACACCCATATATGTAAGTAGTTTTAAGCCGCTACAGGCCTAATTTTGTAGCAGGCTGATTTGAAAATAAGGAAACCCCGCAATTGTATCAACTTTGAATGACTTAGAATCTATGGCAATGGATGTGCAATGACCCTGATTTGAAGAATAGGTGAACCTTTAAAGCAAAACCCTGAAACAACTTGTCCACGCATGAGCTGCCACTTCAAAAGTAAATACAAATCATGCTACCTCCCCTAATGTTAATCATAAATCCAATGAAATATTAAGAAATGCAATTGGAAAATCACCTCAAGCCTAAATCCCACATACGAGAATTAAAATAGATAAGGCAAGGTTATAGGTAAATGATGAAGGGTTAAAAAGAAGGAAAAGAAGATTTCAAATTATGGTAATTTTGTGGATCGTCGTATACCCAGTCTTGTATGTGTATAATCATTGCCTCGACAGATTATAGTTAGCACTACAGGCCGAAACAATGAGTTGCAACACATGTGTAAATATTACTTAGTGGCATACTTGCAACAATAGTTATCATAAAAGGAAACAAAACACAAATGTCAAAGACATTGAATAGTGTAAAAGACGGCATGGTTGCCCAAAATGTTTTTGTTCCATCTGGTTTAATGACAAATGTTCTCTCAAAATGAATTGGGAGACATGACGGTCAAAAAAACTTTTTTTGGTAAAGCAGTCATCCCTACGATGTTTTCAAGGTTAGGTTGATATTAACCTGGAAGGGGTGCCCTTCCCACTCCTCCCCGAGAGTGTTATGCCTTATATTGTGTGTGTTGTTCCTTCCCACTCAAAGAAAGCAATCTTTGCCTTATCCTGTGTGTGCTACGCCTTCCCACTCGGAAAAAGGAGGGGAGGGGTTGGACCAATTGGAGAAGGAAGTTAGTGGGTGAAAGAAAAGAGGTGAAGTTTGCTACGCAAATGACATAACCTTGGGCCTAACCTCCACTAATCCAAAATGGATCCAGGAAGGCCAAAATTTCAAAGTTCTCAGAATCGGACAAAACCAACGCCACTGCGTATGACTCGTCGTGTCGATTCTAGCAATGTATTTTTTTCCAAAAATGGACACTGTATGTGAAAGTTATCGTGTTCTGAAATTTTTCCAAAAAAGGCAAAAAAATTCAAAGTCAACAATCAGAGGTCGTATTGTAGCATGTTGACGTGGCAGCACGAGAAGCTGACACATGTCAGGCAGTTTTGGCATTTTCGGGTACGATGGCAATCCATACGATGGCGTGGCAGGCTCAAGTCATGACACGTGGCAGGGTACGAATGACAGGTGGTAGTGACATGGCCCAGTGACAGGTTGACATATGGTGTACGACGTTTACTGTGTGTTGACTGGTTTAGTATGATCCAATCCAAAGGTGACACGTGGCCCAATCACAGGGTGCCATGTGGCACCCCAGATGAGGCCATTGAGGGCCGGTTCAAAATTTTGTTATAGCCTTTGCGGGATTTGATCACCCGAACTCCACATCACAAAAAGACTTCGCCCCAACCCCCGGACCGACCGGTCTACATTGTAACTTGGTAAACCATATGTCACGATATCATGTTAAAGTCGAGATAGTGAATGTTTGGGGTTAGAGCTCGGTCGGTGGGGGGCTAGCCCGCTCACCAGAGCATATGACTAGGAGCCAGCAGTGGAGCAAGGTGTGAGGCTTAGCACTTAGCCACATAGCCCTCCATGTAGCCAAGGGTCGAGGAGAAAGGGGCTCATGCGCGCATATATTAGCCAAGTGGGTTTTTACCTATAGTATTGGATTTTTTTTGTTGATTATGTTGATTTTTGTGGATTTTGCCCAAAAATGAGGATCTGGAGTCCTTTTTCAGGCCATATCTTGGGGGGAAGTTGGGAGGTGAACCCCAACTCAAAATATATATAAACCAGAGGTTTTTGATAGTCCAAGGAGGTTCATATACAACAGAATGATGAAGAATTGTGAAGCTTAAGCCGTTTTTATGCAGGGAAGCCATTGAGGAAGCAAACTTTGGAGGCCATTTTTAGGAGCTACGCTCAGCCTTTTTCAATGCCGTCAATTGTGTTGGATTCTTGAGGTCGAGTAGAACACAGTCATACCAGTTTTTAATCCATTTGATGTACTTTTGAAGCATTGAATATTAATAAGAAAGCCTCCCCCATTGAGACAAAGGCTCGGAGACGTAGGCAATCTTGTCAAACTCCATTATCAATCTTTGGCGTTATAGTTTGTTGTTCCTTATGTGTATTTTATGATATGAATTCTTTATGATGCCTGCAATATTCTTTCATTAAATCTTCTTCTTCACTTTAATTCCGAAATGGTAAATCAAATCATGCATAAACTTAACCATAGTCTTCAAAAGATCATTTTCGGATCAAGGGGTATCATAGCAGGTTGACAGTTGGTTGTTTGAGTTTACATGATTACCAGGGAAAAGCTAAGTTGTGGTGAAGGAGAGCTTGTAGAAGGAGATCCAGAGATGGGATCAAGAAAGAGGACATCTCAAAGTGAGAAGATGACAATGGAAGAAGGAATTTCTCAAAACGAAAGAGAGTTTCAAAAAACTTTCTTTGCCATGTCGGAGATGGTAAAAGTGTTGTATGATGATTACTTGGAACGAAAGAGACCTTTTCAAGGAGAATATTCAAAGCAAGCCAAAAGTGAAGAAGGAGAAGACCCTCCAAAATCTTCTGCTTCACCTCCTTCATCTCCATCTTCTTCTTCTTCAAGAAAACATTCTCATAAACATAAGCTTGATATGGCATTACTTAAACTCGATGTAAAATTTGTTTTTCCTATGTATGATGGCGAAGTCAATGCTGAGAAACTTGATAACCGGGTTAGACAAATGGACCTATATTGTAATGTGTAGCAAATCAAAGATGAGGCAACCAAAATCAGATTGACATCTCTTTATATCGAAGGCACAACTCTCATCTAGTGGCAAAGTGAGATGCAACATGGAACTCAACAAGTTGGTAAGATTTTTCCATCATGGCATGATTTAATTTCCGCACTTAGAAAAAATTTCTATCCTTTGGGGTATAAGGAAAAGGCTTTAACTGAATGCCAAAGTCTTAAGTTAAAGAAAGGACAATTGGCTCTTGTAATGTCATCCAAATAGATTACTACAAATTTATCTTTTCCCCCAACAAAGGCAATGTCCATGGCTCGTTGGAAGGTTGCTCTTGCATTCTTCAATCCAAAGGGCATTTTAGCATACATGAATGTGCCCCAAGGAGTAGTGAAGGATGTCTTTTCTTTATCTTCAGGAAGGACAGAGATTTTATTATAACCAAAAAATCCATCAATCATGGACATCCTAGATGAGGCAGTCACTCTCTGAAAAATGTTCTCCATCTTTGGCAAGGGGTAGTTATCTTTTTTGGAGATCCTGTTCAAATTCCTGAAATCTACACATAATCTAATTTCCCCATTTTTCTTCCTCACAGGAACCAAATTAGCCACCCATTTTGAATATCTCAAGGGGATGATGATCTGGGCATCCAACAACTTCTTCACTTATTTTTCCATAAAAGGCGACATCATATGATTTATCTGTTTGAGTTTCTGCCTGAAAGTTTTGGCCTCTTCTTTCAAAGGGATCTTATGCTCAATGATGTTGGTATCATATGTCCTTAAATATTCATATTTCCAACCAAACACATCAGCAAACTCCTTCAAAATCTTGGCACAGTCAACCCTTTGCTCCTTTGACAGACTGCTAGACAATTTGACATACTTGGGATCCTCCTTTGTTCCTAAATTGCATTTAGTCACATCAACATATTCAACTGAACTTTTAACCTTTATAGCAACATCATTTATGTCAAACAATCTCTCCAAGGGGACAAATCCCTTTGGAGTATGGTTGTTGGGTAACTGAGCAATATGATGGTCAACATTTTTATTTAGAAAAATATCAGCATGGGGGTTTTCTTCGGTATCATGGTCCTGATCAATATGCAAATCAGAAAATTCATCCACAGTCTCAAGAAACCTTTTAATCTCAAGATAATCCTAAAAAACTTTCCAATGTTTGACATTGTAAGGAATAAAGGGTTTGTATTTTATTTCCACCTCATACTTGAGTTTGGGGAGCAAAGGAACCCTGAACTTACTTGCTGAAACAACCAAGGAATTTGGCACAATGTTCTCCTCTCTTGGAACAAATGAGATGTTAAAAGCCAAGAAGAAACCGTCAACCGGATCCCAAACATCATTTCTGTAGGCTCTTAACCTCGGGTGCTTAGCCTGATACTGATTTCTGACTTGATGAACAATCAACTCAACATCTCCAAATACTGCCATCTCCTCAATCTTCATATCTTTGGCAGCTCTCAAACCCAAAACAAGAGCCTCATATTCTGCCACATTGTTTGTTGCTTCAAATTCAAGCTTGTAAGACAAATATATGGTCTCTTGGGCAGGGGAAATGAAAACTACCCCAACATGAACACTTACCCTAGAAGAGGCTCCATAAAAAACATTTTCCAAACAGAGGTATTGGGAGGAGGGTCTTCGCAAGAGGTGATGGGTTGCCTTCTGATTTCAATAGGTGTTTGATGAGCATCGGTGAGCTGTAACATATTGGTCCCTAAATCAGTATCTACTGCAAAAATGGGGTGGTTGGTTGGACTGGCTTCATCACTGATAATATAAGCGAGTTGTGCTTCCCTATACAACCTTCTATGTTCTCCCCCAAACACATAAATGGTGGCATATGAAAGATCCATCTATAAAGTTCCCCGTAATCTTTTGATCCAAGATCTAGACGAGAGCATCTCAAACTTAGGGGGGACATCAGCCACCACAATATCCATGACCACACCTTTCATTGGCAACTAGAACAAGCAAACAACCAGGTCTTTGATAACCCCGAGACACTTCACCTTTCTAGAATCAAATGAGTACAGGTCATGGTAGGTTTTTGCAACCTCCAACCCAAGCTCATCCATGACAGTCTTAGGCATGAGATTGTGAGATGCCCCTGAATCCATCTAGCAGTTGTGCAACACCTTATCATGAATGTTTAATGAAGTATAGAAAGGAGGGGTGGAGTCATCCCTATCCTGTACCAAAGGCCCTAGTATGACAATTGGTTTTTCATCTTGGAGGTTGACTAAGTCTGTGGGATGAGATGAAGGTTCAGGATGCAACATTTTGGAAAGGTACCTTTTGAAATCCTCATTCTTATCTAGCTCTAAAAAGGGTACATGGATTTTAATCTTTTGAATCTCATTCTCAAAGCTAAAAGAAGAGGGAGGCTTCAAAATCTCCTTCACTTATGGGATAGGATTCTTAACCATTGGCTGGGAGTTTTGTGCCTCTTTTTCTTTGTTTCTAGCTGCCATCTTCTTAACAGGATGCTTTGTCCTGGTAGGCTGATCAGGAATGTCAGGATTTCCCTCTTTCTTCTTGGACCCGAGGTTGTATATATTTGGATTGCCACTGGTCCTTTCCTCTTTGCTCAACTCATTAAGTTGAATGTCCATGAGAGACTCTTCATATGCAGATTGGGTTAGATGAGGAGATGAAGAGGTGTCGCCAAGACAATGGATTTCAGGATCTGCATCTTCTTCCTCTCCTTCTTCACTAGTGACCAGGTTATTTTGGAGAGGGGGCTTGGATATTTTGATCATCCCTATCCCTATTTCTTTGATATCTCTGGATGATCTAAGGGGCATTATTTGGTCTTCTAAGGTTACCCCTGTTATCATTATTCTGGGTGTTCCTATGGCTATGTTTCCCCTCAAATTTCAATTTCTCCATTTCTGCAGAAAGTGATTTTACCAGCTTTGTTAACTCATCAACTTGAGGGTGAGAAGCAAAGGAACCAGAGGTCTAAGCCTCAACCCTACCTTTTCTCTTGTCTCTATCAGCCTTACTCCTAAGCTTATCAACTGCCAATATATTGGATTCTAATTCAAGGGTTGCATCTTGCATATGAGCCAAGGAGGTAGCTCTTATTTCTCTCAGCAGGAGGCAAAACTCAGGGTCAAAAGCACTAGCATAAGTGATCTTGGCAGAGGTTTCAGTAGGCTTAATTTCAGTGGGAATCTTATTGTACATCTTATGAAATCTCTTTGAGAAATCTAAAATAGATTCCCCCTCCTCTCTCTTAAGTGATCCAAACTCTCTAATATAATAAAGTAAGTCTTTTTAATCCCCCCAATGTCTCAAAAACGAATCATCCTGAGCTTCAATCACATCAATTGATCCAAGAGTCAAGCCCCTAAACCATTGCCTAGCCTCACCATCAAGGCTTTGTACAAAAACTCTCAACCATGCATCTTCATTTTCAATATTAAGATTATCTGCATAACTGTAAAAAATTGAAAGGTGTTCTTCTGCAGTTATGTCTTCCTCCCCTGTAAACTCGGGCATGTACTCGAGGTAATCTCCAACTGGGAGGGCATTCATAGGCTGAGGTAAAACAAGAGGGGCATACCTAGCAGCCACTATGGCATCCATTTTGTTTCTAGGAAGATTAGCACCTACCATTGGAAAGTGAACTGTAGGGGAACTAGGGGGAGATCGAGTTTGGGCAACTAGGACTGCAACTGTGTTTCTGGGAGAAGGTGGTAACGACTGAGTGTTGGAGGAGAATGATATGGGGTTCAAAGGAAATAAATTTTCCCCCTCTTTAGATGAATCAACTTTGATAGGAGAAGGAGTGGGAAAACCCAAAGTGGGACAGTGTTCTAAGCTTCTAGGTCCAAACCACTTTACAATATAAGGGGAAACATGAATTTCAAAACTTCCAAAATTTAAACTTCTAGAAACTCCAACAGATGGTATAACAAGAGAATTAGATGCAACGACTGGAGTTTTAAAAGAAGAAGCTTGTAAATTACCAAAATCACCCGGTACAACAGTTGAAAGCCCTTCTTGAGAGGTCTTTCCTTTCTTGATAATTTTTCCTGGGTCAGCTTCAGGTGTTACCAGAGGCAGTTGTGGAGTAGACCTCGCGTGTCTGCCTTTGGGAGCCACAACTGAAACAATGGAGTCGCCAGGTGCAAGTTGCAATCTTCAAGTTACCGACTTCTGATACACCTTCAAAATCAAAATTTATTTGTCGTTCAATCCTAGGGAAATGTCTTCAATTCGTTCCTCGACAACGGGGCCACGAATGTTAGCATTGAGATTCACCCTCAGATTGCGGGAGGATAAGCCCAATACCCATTAGAATGTTTGGTGGATGTTGGTTTTATGAGTGGAGGTCAAATGGACAAAACTCAGTACAAGAATGATTTTAACACAAAAACTGGACAAGCAATGAACAGGGAAGTGAGGTCCTCATTAACTTCAGTCAGTCATTTGAGTTTAAGTGTGAGCAGCAGGAAGACTTAGTGAGAGAGGTGAACAAGATTGCTATGGGCATCCGACCTTCAAGCAACTTGGTGAAGAACAACTCGGGCTCAAGAGCACTCTTCAACCCAAGTTTTAGACATGAAATATGTCACAACAACATAATAATAAAACCTACATTACCATGCAACTACAACAATTTGACTGGATCCTCTATGCCAGAGCCTTTCAATACAAGGGGAAATAAGGTAACAAAGAAGCTCACTAAAACTAGTCACAACAATACTGTAATCGAACCTACATTACAATAGAACCACAACCCTCGACTGGATCCCCCATGCCTAAGTGTTTCAACAGAGTTTGAACAAAGAGATGAAAGAAGTTGACTTCTATTAATGAGAAAGTCTCAAGTTTGATACATAACCAGAGAACAATTATGGCATAAAAAATTACACAGTAGGGAGCTTTGCTCAACCATTCGACCACCATAACAAAATATCAAACTGATCTATTTATACTCAGATCATTCCACAACTGCCAGGCGTGTGATTTGGTAATGTCATTCAAAGCTTTGCGTCTAAGTGGTCCTCTTTCAGACTGTACGTGTTTCCTTTTGTCAGACACAAACCAAGATCAGTGTGGACTTGTAGAAAGACTGACCATCGTTGTACCTTGCTGACAATCCTGCCTCCTTAGCCATAACTTATGTGCCTTCCATTTAAGGTATGAACTGAGGTTTCAGCTACCAATCCTTGCTTTATTAACTGGATCTTCATCGAGATTGGAGTGCGATAGGACGACTGGAGGAGGACCACCTGTCGCTGGTGGATTGGCTGCTGAGGTCGTGAAAGTCAATCTGCGTTCATTGGCTGACCCCTCCTTGGCATTGGAGCACGGTGGGACGACTGTTGGGTGGCCACATGCCGACATTGGATAGGGCGTCATATGCACATATGCATTTCGGGGCCGTGGGAAGTGGTTTAGGCCCACACTTTTTTTACGCCTGAAATGCATCTTCTTCCGCCACGTCGCCTCCCCGCAAAACCACAGTTGGTATTTCAGCCCACCCTTCAGATTTTAATGTCCACGCATGTTGCGGCCCCGAAATGATCAACGATCGTCGATCTGGATGGGAGCTGAGATCTAGGCACATCGACTACTTTAGTGCCCCTAACAAATCTTTATCCGCCTGCCAACCCTGGAGTCCCTCCAACTGCGCTTGGAGATAGCACCACATCGAATCTGCAAAGGGGACTTCTACCGCTGCAAGCCCATTAAACATATTGGTTCCTTCTTATTCATATTTTTTATATTATTGCTGCTAATGTTTTTTACATGGATGGTAGTGGATTTAGAAAAATGTGAACGGGTTCAAATGGCTAACAATATGATTTCAAGTTTCATGGTTATTATGCAATTGATTATGATGCGACAGGTGCACATGACATATTTTAAAGACAAAGGATAAGTGGGGAGGCAAATCTCGCACTTGATGACTGGTTAATATCCTTTTGGAGGACCAAAAGGTCTTAGTGGGGAGGAATGATCCAAAATGGATCCAGGAAGGCCAAAATTTCAAAGTTCTCGGAATCAAATGAAACCAGTGCCATCGCATAGGGCTCGTCGTGCTGATTCCGACAATATGTTTTTTTCTCGAAAATGGACACTATATGCGAAAGTTATCACATTCTGAACTTTTTCCCAAACATGAAAAAAATTTCAAAGTCAATAGTTAGAGGTCGTACTGCTGACATCACCATGATGTGGTAGATGATGTTAGCATGATGTCATGATGACATCAACATGTTGACGTGGTAGCACCAATAGCTGCCACGTGTCAGGCAGTTTTGGCGTTTTTAGGTGCTGATGTGGCAGACGTGTCGACTGTATGGACATTGACGTGGCAGTCCATATGATGACATGGAAGGCTCAAGTCGTGACACATGGTAGGGTACAGATGAAAAGTGGCAATGACGTGGTCCAATGACAGGTTGACGCATGGTGTACAACATTGACTCGACAAGCTGACTGTGTAGGCTAACTATGTGTTGACTGTGCATTGGCTGGTTTGGTACAGTCCAATCTAGACACGACACATGGCCCAATCATAGGGCACCACGTGGCATGCTGGATGAGGCTAATGAGGTCTAGTTAAAAAAATTGTTATAGCCTCTACGAGACTCGACCACCCGAACTCCACATCACACAAAGACTTTGCTCCGACCGGTGGACTGATTGATCTACATTGTTACTTGGTAAAACATATGTCGCAATATCATGTTAAAGTGGAGTTAGCCAATGTTTGGGGTTAGAGCCCGGTCGATGGGGGGCTAACCCGCCGACCAGGAGCTAGGAGCAGAGCAGGGCGCGGGGCTTAGCACTCAACCACATGGCCCTCCATGTAACCAGGGGACTAAGAGAAAGGGGTTGGCGTGCAAATCTATTAGCCAAGTGGGTTTTTACCCACAATATGGGATTTTTTTTGTTAATTATGCTGATTTTTGCCCAAAAATGAGGATCTGGAGCCCTTTTTGAGGCCATGTCTTGTGGGGAAGTTGGGAGGTGAAACCCAACTCAAAATCTATATAAACTAGAGCCTTTTGATAGTCCAAGGAAGTTCAGATACAACAGAATGATGAAGAATTGTGAAGCTTAAGCCATTTTTATACAAGGAAGCGATTGAGGAAGCGAACTTTGGAGGCCATTTTCGAGAGCTACACTCATCCTTTTTCAGTGTTATTAGTTGTGTTGGATTCTTGAGGTCGAGTAGAAAACAACCAAACCACTTTGTAATCCATTTGATGTACTTTTGATGTACTTTTGAAGCATTGAATATTAATAAGAAATCCTCCCCCACTAAGATAAAGGCCCAGAGACGTAGACAACCTTGTCGAACTCCATTATCAATCTTTGGCGTTATGGTTTGTTGTTCCTTATGTGTATTTTCTGAACTGCATTCTTTATGATGGCTGCAATATTCTTTCGTTAAAGCTTCTTCTTCACTTTAATTCCTAAATTGTAAATCAAATTATGCATAAACTTAACCATAGTCTTTAAAAGATCATTTTTGGATCATCCACCCACTCCACTCTCAGTGGGCTAGCTAAAAGAAAGGGTGCTCAAACGAACTTGAATTTATTTTGGATCGCCTTATTACAAAAGAGGAATATGAGGAGAAGTGTGGCGATCAAGGCTTGCACTCTCAGGAAAACGACGGGCATGCCAACGAACGTATGCATTATCTGTATGATGAATCCCAGTTCTTATCTAACAGGCTAAGGAAGCATCAACTGAGCGGTAATTATTGAATGAATCAGAGGCCATATATTGGATGAATTAGATGCCAAACCAGGTGTCGCAAGGGATCAATGAAACTAATTTATGTCTTTGAATCAATCCATGCTTTCACAACTAAGCACAATAAACGTAAGTGATTCATAGATGTTGGACTCTATGGGAATTCACCTCGCGGTATTGTTGTAATGACGTGGCCTCCTAATACAGGAGGCAACAAAATCCATAGAGGAATGTTTCCTCTTCCTCTTAGTCTCACTAGGTTGGAAAAACATGCGACATGAATGAGCCCTGATAACTGAAAGAAATCGAAGTCTCTTCAAGTCGACAAATAATGGAACATGAATATGAGACTCTAGACGAAGAAGAGAAGAAGATAGATCAATACAACACTCATCCCCTCCCTTCACAAGGATGGAAACACCAAAGCAGTTGTTCATAAGAGCGTTACTGGCTCTTGGGTAAGCATATATACAATCATGAGTGAAGTATAGAAACATATATTCTTGAAGTTCATACACTGAAAATACATTTCATATCTTTGTTGTATTATAGGTTGCCATTTTTCTATTCCAGCTCTAACTACACCCAACAGTTCCAACTCCACTTGAGGTGGGTGTTTATTATGCCTAATTTGTTGTGCTTTTCCACAAGCTTGCAAAGGAGCACCACACAAGGTTGGACTATTTCCCACAAAGGCATCTTGGCTAAAATTATGAGCAAAGTTGGGTATCACACCCATGAGATTATTATGTGATAAATTCACAATAGAGAGATTTGGATTGGCAAGGGCTTCTAGGATTGTTCCAAAGAAAGGAATTATTATTGAGATCAAGATCATGGAGGTTTCTCAAATGACCCTCAAGATGGTTATCACTAAAATCCAATTTTTGCAGACTTGAGCATGTTACGTTTGGCAGAGCAGGGTCTGGTATGGTACCAACAAGTTCATTATGATCAAGATCAAGCTCAACCAAGTGATCACACAGGTTCCATAGTGAAGGTGGTATGCTTTCATTGAGCTTGTTCTGGCCCAATGACAAGACTGCAAGGCTCAAGTAGGCTAGATAGGCCACAAATCGATTCATTGTCATTGTGGATTGCTTCTTTGAGAAGCGGGTTATCGCCAAGGACCATGTCGAATGAAACGATGAAGTATAGCAAGAATGTGGCAATCGATCTTACTAGTGTCATCGATCCACCAAGTAATTATCATTTCTGTGAATCTAAAGAAGAGGAAGAAACCAATGGGCAACAACCTGCAACCTGAGATTGAAAAAAAAGAGATAGGTTTGAGTTTGATGTCTCTCAACGGGTTTGAACCCTGAAGAGGTTGTTGCATATGGTATAAGGCGGTGGGAGACAATTTTGGTGGAGGAACAACTGGCGAGTTGAGGGCAATGCAAATCAGATAGGCGGTGGGGAAAAAGATAGGATATGAGGCGGTGGGAAAATTTGATTAGATCAGATATGGAAAGAAGGCAACAAAGAGTGCATTTGTTAATATGTCATTGACATTTTAAAGGCGATGACGACAGTTTTAAAGGATAATAGAGTTTAAAGGTGTCGACGGTGGTTTCAAAGGACGACATAGGTTGTTTCAAAGGAGGGATGGTGAAGAGAGATGGTTGTTTTCGAAAACATGTAAACAATTGATAGGTTTTCTTGAAAAGTTATTCCTATAGTATGCCTTCAACATAATTATTTATGACATGGCATGGATTGGAAACTCCATTCGAATTATTTAAGAAGTTGAAATCCAAGGGGAGAGTGTGGGTTTGTGCCATGTTAAGAAGTCGACATCCGAGGTATCATAACGAGCCGAAATAAGGATACGGGTAGTAAACCATAGAGGTTGAAATTTGAGAATATGGTAATGATACCATGGTATACCGTACAATTTGAGTGGGATTAAGGTTAAGAATAAGAGTTTCCTTTTATGAGGTTATATATTTAGATCCATAGGGGTATGGTATATAATAATAATAATCTAATTTTAAGGTCACGACCAAGCCACACACTAAATTGGTGTATAATACCTCCTTGTTTGTGGGACAAGTGACCCCCTCCACATAGGGATTTGACTTCTAAAGTTTACATAGGTATACATCTACATAGATTTTAATAGTCAAATTGTGGAAGGGATCCCTTATTCCACAAACAAGGAGGTCTCATATCAATTTAATGTCTAGCTTGATTATGACCTTAAAATTGGATTATTGTTATTATTTTATTTTATTTAAAATTATGGTTTAGTGAAATGAAAATTGATTTATCAAAAGTTTTTTTATTTTTAAGATAAGATATTTTTATGTGTAATTTTAGATTTTGCAAATTTACATACTTCGTATTTTTATAATTTTTATAAATTTTAAAAAGAAAACACATGCTTTTAATTATGAAACCTATTTAAGTTATCACACATATTTTATAATACTCATTTATTATGTTATTCCACGTATGTTAAACAATTACAAATTCTAAACACTGAAAACATTTTTACTACTCTAAAAACACTTATTTACAAAACCACCTATCCCTAGGTAAATGGTAGTACAAATCTAACATAAGAATAATGATTTTAAATTAATTGGATAATTGTTGTGTTGGGTAGAGAGTGTGACTAAAGTATAGCTTTCCACGCACTTAGGAGCAAGTGCTACTTGTAGTGTTAGAACTTTAGTGAAAGCATACATGAATTAAATTCTAGCTTCTTGGTCAAATGATAGTACAAATCTAGCATAAGAATAATGTTTTTAAATTAATTGGATAATTGTTGTGTTGGGTAGAGAGTGTGACTAAAATCTAGCTTTCCACGCACTAGTGTTATTTGTAGTGTTGGAACTTTAGTGAAAGCATACACGAATTAAATTCTAGCTTCTTGGTCATTTAGTAGCGAGTCTTATTTACAGTGTTAGAACTTTAGTGAAGGCACACGTGAATTAATTTAGAAATAAATGTTAATTAAATTTTTGAATAAAATGTTTCTTTTACCTATTGAATTTTTTAAAATATGTAAATAAAGGGTTTATATTCAAAAGGGAATTGCAACACAACCACCACAAAGCATTATCACAATTCAAAAGTGAGTTGGCTAACTACCAAAATGTTCATAAATATCTATCATTGTTATAAAGGATATACATAAAGGCGTAAGAGAAATAATGTATGAAACATAAAAACAAATTGGTCTAATGTCCAAGCATAAACACATAGACATTGCACTACAATAGGGAGTAGCCCAAAATCTAGTCCAAAATCAAGGGATGGATCATCTCAATCATTGGAGGTCAACCACCAACTAATATCGATGGGCTCAACTTTCACAACAATTAAGTCTTGCCCATCATTACTCAACTTTCTCAGTCTCAAAGATTACTAGTGTTAAAATCAAATTCTTGTCATTGTTTTACACAAGAGGAGGATGCAATCGTGCTTGCTCTCCCGATGAGTGCAACCAACCTAGTGACAATGCCTAATGATCATATATTTGAAACCAAATGGATAAATATGGCAAGGGAAGTGTCAAGTGGCTCATATTCATGTTGTAAGGTACACCTATTATGATCTCGAGCCCTTGAAATTGAATCACAAACATTATATTAAAAATTCTAAATACTTTATTTATCAAAATACCTTTAAAGTAGGGAAACTTTGTACAATGATCCTTTTATGAGATGATCAACTCATATTCACTTGGCTCTTCAAGGGGGAACCTCCTGCTGAGATAAGCTTCAATACATGCTCTATAAGGAAGAGTCCACCTTAAGAGTGCAATGGAGGGGTGAAGGGCCCATTAGAGTAAAAATAGTGTAAGTATGGTAGCCATGCAATATAAAGTGTGTTGGACCCACTATGTTTATTATCAAAATAAGGTCCACTAAGAAGTTAGCCTTAAATAAATACAATGTGTAAAAAGAAAAGAAAAAAATCTTCCAATTTTTTGCCCAAGAAAAAGCTATGATAGCAGAAAGGGCCCAATAGAGTAATAATAGTGAAAGTGAGTTGATAAGTGGACAAATTTAGCCTTTCTTGTAAGTTTGTTTTTTGTGGCAAGGCAAAGTTCCGCATAATCCACTCATTTTTTTGGAATTCCAACAATCTAAGTCTTTTTTGAAATGAACTAAACCTCCTAAAGGCAAAATTCAATGGTCAAATTTCCCATCAATAGGTGGAAATACAACTTTCGACAAAATTCCTACTAGATTTGGGAAAGAATTTAGACAAAAAAAAGGTTTGAGTTTGTCCACTTATCAACTTACTCCATAATAGTGTGGGTATGGTGGTCATTAGACAAACAACCATGTTGAATCATGTACGCTTTGTGTTACAACAAAATCTAGCACCCCTAATTGACCTAAAGTCTCAAGCATCAAGGGGATAGCCTCATGCAACTTAAGAAGGCTACCCACTATCACCTTAGTATATTTTTCTCTCTCTTTTAGTTGGCTCTTCTCCAGCTCAAGGGGGGATTCCTTCAATGCTTGGGACTTTACATCATTTGGGAGTGATAGATTTTGTTGTAACACTATGAATCTTGTTAAAACCAGTAGAAGATAAAAGGATAAATCACTTTCAAGCCTATGGAAACTCAAAGCTTATCGTAGATTGGGATAATATCCTATACAACATAGAGAATCCAAGCTTGTTTCCCATCATGAACCAAGTTCCCTAAGTAAACTATTCTTTTGAAAGTATTATTTTTCATCACATTTATCAAGAATTATACTCAAAGGCAGACAGATTGTCTAAATATGCTTTGTTGATGCAAGAGGGTACCTCAAATAAACAAGAATCCAAAGGAGACACTCTGTTTTCACTTAAAAAAAAAAACTTTGTCTTAACGTCCATTGAATGGTAGCGTAGTTGAGGAGGGATTTTGACATTATGTTGTTTTATGTGTTTTTTGTTGTTGTTGTAGAGGTGTGTATGACTTCTATTCCAATGACAATGTATTGTTGATAAACTAAGTATCCTTAGAGACACTAAAGGAAGATTGTAATAAAGTGGTTCAAACTCTTTGTTTGCAATATAGACAACTAGAATTGTCTTAGTTTCCATATTTTTGAGTCCATATAGGATTATTGTTATGTATATTTTGATTTCAACCTTTGAAATACCAAATATATCAACATTTTCCTTTTGAAAAAAAAGGTACGGTGGTCATTCAATGTAAGGTGAATTGGGTCCATTGTGTTTGTTATCATTAAATAAGGCTTGGTAAGTAGCTAGGCTTGAAGAGATATAATGTAGCCTCATTAAAGAAGGTCCACTAGGTAGTTAGCATTTGGTTTTGATTGGGATTTCCTAGATAGATATACATAAGAATGGATTCCTCCTTATGAATCATGTATTGGATCTTAGTTCATTGAGAGGTTGCCCCTCTAAAGGGCAAGTGAATAGGAGTTGTTCCTTCCATAAAAAGGATCATTTTATAATGTTTCCCTACCTTAAGCATTTTGATATTGAACGAAGTATTGATCATTTTTGAATATCTTGTTTGCAATTCAATTTCAAGGTTCAAGTATAACAACAAGTGGTATCATAGTTCTTTCTTGGGCCAAAAGGGAAGAATTTTTTTTCTCTTCTTGCAGAGTGTTAAGGGGGGAAATAGGGTCATGACATTTAGGTCCATTTATGAAGATTTATGTGCATAATCTGAAGAAATCAATTGCAGATTTGAGTTCCTCTAGGAAAACTCTCAATAGAATAATTTTAAAAAATCATTCAAATCAAAGTCCAACATGTGAAAATATCATTGATTTAAAATCAATTAAAACAAAGTCTAAGAAGTGAAAATATCATTGATTTAAAATAAGCTTAATTGGAGTTTGAGAAGTGAAAATATCATTGATTTAAAATCAATTAAATCAGAGTCCAAGAAGTGAAGATAGTGTTGATTGAAAATCAGTGATTTTATGTAGTGTCCCCCACTACTAACCCTATAAAAAAATTCTATTACCCATTTAAATTAGATACAATCAACAAGACAAAGACACATGCATCTAACAAAAATATCTACAACCATGCATGCAATTCCATTTAAATGTACACAACAATAAATTAATATGTGCAACATGTTAAAACGTCCATGTATCTAACAATATTTTAAAACATGAATGCATCTAAAATAACATTCTCACATTAGTAGCCCCAAGTTCTTCTAATCCAACATACCAAAATGAATGTGAAAGAAGCTATCAAGCTAGGGAAAAACTTTTGGTGCATTGGAGATGTTATTGCCGAAGATTCAAGAGGGGCCTTCAGTGGTCTATGTACACTCTAGAACAACAATGAGGTATGTATGAAATTTTCTTTCAACACTCAACATTGGATTCTCACCGAGTTCAAATCCAAGCAAAATAATAAGCCTTTTGTGGTTATCAACGTCTATATGCCTGTTAATCCAGTAGAGAAATCCTCTTGTTGGAGATCCATATCCAATTTAAAAGACAAAGAATTCTCCGTGGATTGCATTGTAGTTGGTGACTTCAATGTCATTAGAAATAGTGCAAAAAAACGACGTGCCATTTTTGGTCGGGATCCATTTTGTGAGAAAATGGAAGCACTGATTGAAGATTGGGACATGATCGATGTCATTCCATAGCGAGGGAAGTATACATGGTCCAATATGTGTAGTGGGCTAGGCCATATTGTTGCTCGCCTTGATTACTTCATTGTTCATATCAATTTTATTTGCCAAAACTCTACTCTTAAATCATTTATTCTCCATTCTCTTATTTCTGACCATAACCCATTTCTCTTCACATCCAAGACCTGCCTAACTATGGTCCTCTTCCCTTCCCTTTCAATCCCTTGTGGCTTAACTACCAAGAGGTGAATGATTTGGTTGAAGCCACTTGTCATACCTAGATCTCTAGCACACTTGTCTATATTTAGGAGCAAAAACTCATTTTAGTTAAACAAGTGCTTAAGCTATGGGCCAAAACTTCATTCAATCTGTCAGACAAGGAAAAAGAACAAATTAAATGCAAATTAGAAAACTTTCAAAAATATCTTGAGAATAAAAAAATCACTTTCCAGTTGCAAAAAAGAGAAATCGAACTACAAATTCAATATCAAAGAGCTTTGAGAAATGAGGAAGAGACATGGAGATTAAAGTCACAAAGTCATTGGCTCAAGGCTAGCGACAAAAACACCAAGTTCTTTCACAATCAAGCTAAGGCCCGTAAATCTAGTAACAATGTTGCTAGTATCACTTTGGAAGATGGAATCAAAGTGACCGATTTTGAAGGCATCAAAGGGGTTTCCAAGGGGCATTTTGTTGATTTGTATTCTCAATCTAAAGAGGCAAACCATATAATGTGGATTCCTTTCTTGAGCACATTCCCTCTACTGTCACAAGTGAAGATAATTCCTACCTTACTCAACCCATCTCTAAGTCTAAAATTTTTGGTACAATATGGAGTTTGGAGTTAGATAAAGCTCATGGGCCTAATGTTTTTTCCATATCTTTTTATTGACATTTTTGGGAGATAATCAAATACGATCTTAAACACATGCTTCTCTATGTCCACCAATCTTTAAGAATAGGAGGAAATACTAATTCATCCTTTTTGGATATGATTCCCAAGGAAGCCAATCCTGCCTCCTTTTCCAAATTTCAGCCCATTTTCTAACACAACTCTTCCTATAAAATCCTCACCAAAATCATGCCCTCACGGTTAAAACACATCCTTTCCAAAATCATTTCCCCTAACTAATGAGGCTTTATGCAAGAAAGACAAATTATGAACAACATTGTGCTAGTCCAGGAGGCTATTCATTCAAGTGTAAAGACCAAAGTTAAAGGAATGGTTGGTAAATTAGATATGGCTAACACTTTTGATTGTGTCAAGCATGGTTTCCTATTTCAAGTTATCGAACATTTTGGATTTAGCTTTGATTTTATAAAGTGGGTGGCTTCTTGCATCAGTGGCCCATGGATAGCCCCTCTTGTAAATGGGAGGTCGATAGAATTTTTTTAGATAAGTCGTGGTTTACATCAAAGATGTTTGCTCTCTCCTCTTATGTTCATTTTCATGGAAAAATCCTTAAGTAGAAATCTTGAGCATGAAAGACTAGTTGGGAATCTACCAGGATTACAAATAGCACATAGAGTCAAAAATTTGAATCGTTCTGAATTTGTAGACGATACCCACTTACTAAGAGGTGCCTCTATGATTATCACTTCCAGATTTAAACATGTCTTATATTCCTTCCTTGATGCCTCCAGGGGAGTGGTCAACCATAGGAAATGTCAGACCATGGGATGGAACTTGTTGCTTTAGATAATGCATGCAATTTGCATAAATTTTCATTCTTCTTCAGTTGATAATTGGTCATCATTTTGATACCTTGGTATCCCCATCTCCAAGAAGACCTCCACATCATAGGACTGGCTGCAAATAGTTGAAAAAACAAATTCCAAGTTTCTTCATTGGGGCACACAATGGCTAAACCATACTTGATGGTTACACTTATCAAAGTAGTCTTAGTCACTCTTCCTCTATATCAATACTCTTATATATTGGCTCTACGTGGTATATCTAATCATATTTCCATGAAGATAAGAAGGTTTCTCTGGCAAGGAGGAAAAGCAAATAAAAGAAAAAAAATCACCTTGTCAATTGGAATCAATTGATTTGTTACAAGGACAGGGGTGGATAGGGTATTTGAGATGCTGAATTTATGAATCTAGCAAATGGGAGCGAAATTATTGTGGAGATTTATTTTCAGGAAATTGGCTTTGTGGAAAAGAGCCATTTAAAAAAAAACATTTATGAGGAACCAGATAAAGACGCCCAGAGAATCCACCAAAAGTTGATAAAGGATTGCAAATATTCAAACTTGTTCTTGTAGTGATTCCCCTCATCCATGAAAGTTTGTCATGGATACTTGGAAATGGTAGGCACATCAATCTATGGGAGGACATTATTATGAGAAGGGAATGCCTCTCTCTATGTCTGGATCTAGCTCCCTTAAGGGCCTGGATGAATGAGTAAGGGATCCATACACTTTTTTAATTTTCTTTATGGAATACAAACTCTAGGACATGGTTGTAATGGTTGTCCCTCTCCCCTCTTTCCCACCTATTCCCTTTATATCAGTCCCTTATTTCCTCCTTGCATAGTTGTGCACCTCATAATAGCTATCATGTAGACTCTCGTGGTTGGGGAAATTTAAACTATACGGTGAAAAAAGGTTATCATTCTTTGCTAGAGGCATTTGCCAATTATAAACATTCAGGCATGTAGAGAACTATTTGGCATAATGCCAGGATACCTAAAATCAATATATTTTTTTGGTTGCTTTTCCACAGGAAAATTCTCACCTCGAAAAACTTAAAAAAATGAGGAATTCCAGGGCTATCTCGCTATGTTTTATGTCTCGGTAATGAGGAAACAATCCAACACTTGTTTGTGGATTGTTTCTATGCAAAAGATTTATGGTCCCTTGCTCTTGTTGGATTATTACACAAGTTTGTTTGGCCACATTTATGCGTTGAATACTTCACACATTGGTGTAGAAAATGTAATGGGAGATTCAAGAAGAAAACTCATTTCAAAAAGATATGGGAGGTGTTGGAGCCGCCTTTGTTTTTTAACCCATTTTGATTTTCATATCTTAATGCTCAAAATCGAAAGATGGCTTTCATATTTTCCTTCATCTGTTCCAAAATCTCTGAAATCTCATCACGCGAGCGGCGACGATTATCATACTCTCAAGGCAAGTTCTACTTTTCGTTCAAATGATTTTTTTTTCTGCTTTGCCTCGGAATTTCGTATGTCGGATGTTATAAATCACATAGTTCACAAATCCCGAAGAGCGAAACGATGAAATCACTTTAAAGTTTTACCCAGGTCAGTAGCGAGAGTAAAACTTTTCTAAACTACGGTTAAGCATCATCGGGGTTTCGCGTCTCGGTGTTTACTAACTCCAAAAGTCTTATTGTCGTAACCCCAATAGCCGAAACTGTGAGATTCTTGTTTTGGTAACCTGCGTTAATGATAAAGGTCAAAAGCTTAGCTGCGGTTAAGCTCTGTCGGGAATTTGCAACTTGGCGTATTTTCTTTTAAAAAGCTACACTGTCAAAGCCCTAAGTCACGAAGTTGCGATAAAGATATAAACGTAATTATCAAACACTTAATCCGGTTTTATCCTCTATTTTAATTAAAACATATCATCACGATCTCGCGATTTCACAACTCAGCATACGAACTTCCCGGAAGCTATACCTTCGAATCTCCGAGTCGCGATCTCGCGATTTCGCAACTCGGCATACGAACTTCCCAGAAACTATACCTTTGAAGCTCCGAGTCACGAAGTTGCGATATAAATAATCACGTAATTAATTAAGCGCCTAATCATAATTACGTTTTTTATTAACCAAAGACAATCATCGCAATCTTGGGTGGTAGAGGTTCAAAGGGTTAAAGCGAAAACTCCTGATGTAGCGAGTACCGAAAGATTAATTAACTTTGGAAAAACCTGATTAATTGAGCTAAGCCAGTATTTCCCGTGATTTGATGCATGCACAGTTTACGAGGTAGTCTTAATTCTTCCTTACGCCAACTGACATTTAGAACCGCCAAAATTTATGACATTAATTAGAAACAAGGCGAATCGACAAGTAAAGATTGGGTTTTTATTGCTAAATTTATATTTAAGCGTGATTTGACCGATCTGTTCTTAAAAAGTACCGAGTTTTTGAATATATAGAGCTGTTATTTACTATCACAAATTCATTTCTATATTACGTAGAGCACAGTTTTCTGAACGAAGTAATTTCTGTATGTATACATATTTTTATCGCAGAAGAGCTAAAGCAGGATCCCTCGCCATGGCCTCGCGAAAAGAATCTAAAGCCAAAGTTGAGGTTTCGGGACAAGGTTCAGACAACGTCGCTGATACTTCACCTCGAAGTGTCGACTCTGTCCGGACCTGGTCGTTTGCTTATGATGTTCCACAGGCCGAATTAGTAGATTATTCTGATGATTCCAGTGACAATGAAAAAGACGACCTGACCACCAAATATAAGATCGTCGTCCAATCTGGAATGCATAAAGTAGCGGCCAGGCCACGACTACTCCCTTACTATGATATGGTCCGATGGGCATTAGACCATGTGGACATACCAACTAGAACCATCATCAATGAACAGAAGGTCACCATTGGGACTTTCAGACCCGAACAACTGTAGGCTATGTACAAGTTGCCTACTGTGTCGGACCTTACATACGATGCCGAATTCTTGGAGAACTTCAAACAGAAGGAATGTGTGCAACATGACAAGACTATGTCCAGTTTAATCAGAGATTGGGTTTCACACCCTGCAAAGTTCAGGGCAGACAGTAATGGTATATATTCAATAGCTTCCTTGGAACCACAGTTTTTCAACATCAGGCAAACATTCTCCCAAGATTGATCATGGTGATTTGACTAATGGAGAATGACCCTAGCGTAGTCTTCGAAGGATAAAAGACTCAAGGTGTTGATGGTTCTCTAGAAAGAAGTATCAAGCAAACATTCACTCAAATGGGTGTAGCTGTGGTTAATGGCCCAGACATAGTCTTCAAAGGACAAAAGATTCGAGGTTCTAGTGTCCCTCCATGTGTGGTTGCATTTGGCATCATTCTCCCAGGATTGGTAGTTTAACCGATGGAGAATGACATATTCACTTACAGGGGTTTACCTGTAAGTGACACTCACTCACAATGGTGTACTTGTGGTGGTGAGTGGCCCAGGTAAGCATCGAGCATACCTTCTCCTAGATATGGCCTAGGGAGAAGAATGTATTTACTTTTGGGGTATATGGGTCTAGGCGTAATCCTTACTTGCAAGAGTTTACCTATGGACGTGAGGTGCTTGAGGTGCTTCCATGTGTCAGATAAAATCATACATCTTTCTCCCAAGATTGGTAGTTTAACTAGTGGAGAATGACAGATTCACTCACATGAGTTTACCTGTTGACATTCACTCATAAGTGTGTACTTTCAGAGGTGAATGGTCCAGGTGTGGTCTTCATTGAGACCCGATATGATAGACACAGTAGTGTGGAGATGGATCATGAAGAAAATTTTCTATGAAAGAAGAAATCCAACTATGGAGAATGCCTCCCTCGTCGAGAGGGAGTGTTGAAGTTTTGCAACTTCAGTCAGTCATTATCCATAAGAATATACAAAGAAACCATTGAAGAAGAATACAAAAAGCATAAGAAGAAAATAAAAGACAAGAAGATCAAGTCAGTGACATTGAAGCATTAAAGAAACACTTGTAAAATCGACAAAAGAAATAAAATAATGTTAAAGGACAAAAATGACAAGTCGTCCCTGCTAGTAAAATAAGGTGACTTGACTAGTATAAATAAAGGTAAGTTCATTTAATTATTACACATCTCATAAGCTCTCCTCTTCTAGTGCACATTTCCCAATTGCTTCATGCCAATTTCTAGTTGCAATTCCATTTGTCAGTTATCAATTGCGCTATATTTGTCCAATGATGCGCCATGCTTGAGGGTTCTTCCTCACACTGGGGAAAAAGTTTCTATGTGCTTGGATTCTTCATTTTTCTGGTCGACACTTAGAATAATGACAAGTCTCGTAACAATGTTGGTGAGGGTAAGAAGGAAATGCAGAAGGTGAAGTTTCCATGTAAGTTGTGTAAATAATATCACCTTACACATGTATTCCCTAGGATAGAGGAAGCCTCGAGGCTTGTAGCGCAATATCATGTTGTGTTAACTAATCTATTTCTGCATACTCAAAATATGGCCTCAAGAACCTCGAACACCAGAAATGCGTTGGGTGGAGTTCAAAATCCCCCGACACAAGATGGTTTCCATCAATGCATGAATATGGTCCGATCTAAGGTTAGCATAGCCACTAGGACTTGTGATTACGGTCCTCTGCAACCTACTTTGGGTATAGAGCCTCCCCCTTCGAAAACACCTTTGCAGATCGATAAGCATGAACCTATGCCTCATGTTTCGAAAGGAGTTCTTAATGATTGAGCTCACAATCTAATGCATGATACCTACAACTTGTCCTCAACATCCAAGATACACAATCACATGGACAATGTATGAAATGTTAGCACATAAACTAGCATAATCCATTAACATGTATACCAAATTTACCCATGGAAAATAATATAAACATTTGCAACATATAATTGGACGAGAAAAGAGTATTTCTATTAATATAATCAACATGAGTATATAGGTGACAACCTCATGTATACACAACTCGTAATAAATGAGAAACTAAGTCCCTCCACCTGGGCCTTCACTGCTTCAATCCTCTACAAGACAAGCTCACAAGTTCTAGGAGTAATCCGGTTCCTCCTTCACAAGATAGGGAGAGATTGGGGGCTGAACATAAGGAGTGTTTAGGCTTAAGGGACTAAAGGATGTAATATGAGGCAAAATTTCTCCAGAGTGTACTTTCCCTCCACTTTTTCTCTTTCTTCAAGGCTTGTATATGGCTCAATTTATAACCTTCAAAGGCAATTGAAGGGTCAAATCAAAGCGTTTCTAGCATATTAAAGGCCAGGGATCATGGATCTTGTGACTTGGCATGGAAAATCCTAAATATTTTTAATTTTGAGCATAAAACCTGATGTACGCGGGCTGTAATGGAGCAACTTGTGTATACACATGTTGTATAATTATAACTCGCGTATATGTACAAAAATTTGTTTTTTTGACTTTTGACTGAGCAAGATGGGGAAATTGAGTCCGTAGAGGGAAAGGGTAGGCCACCAAAGCACGATTCATAGGTTGTGGAAAAAATTGATATAACAGATGCCCCCTAATGTGTGAGGTAAGAGGATCAATCACGATGATCAAAACACATTACAATTCCTAGAAGTGGAGTAGTGAGGAACCAACTGGAGGAACTAGTCACCCGTCATAATACTACTATACATATTGACTTTGTACACATGGCTGCCAATATAAAGTACATTGCAGATCCATGTGCGTATATAGAAAATCACTGCTCATGGTCATGAATAGGAAATACAAAGTAGACATATGCCATAGGTGGTCATAGGCATGAACCAAACATAGTGGAGTCCAGTCTCAAAATCAATTGAATATTTATGTATACAATGAAGTACAATATGATCTTCCATGATAACTGAAGTCATATAGGACTGGTGTGATGAAAGACAACAACAAATATGAGGTGCTACTATTGTGAGTATGAGGTCTTCTACACTAATTGTCAATGGTGCAAGTCTGCATCATGTGAATAAGGTAGTTGAAGTCAAACACAATGTGACTTTGTTTAATTACCGGTCATTGAGGTATACCGTTAAAAAATGTGAGACAACCCACCGATTATGAAAGTAGGTGTCAAGGCACTAATTACAATCAACAAGTGTGAATAAAGGTGTCGAGGTCAAGCACTTGAAGAATCCATTGAGCAAGAGACATTAATGCATTCCCAACTGTCGATGACGAGAGAACCTGGCATTGATGACTGCAATCCTCTAGGTACTCTTATGACTCTAGATCTCTATTCCAGAATAGATGAGCTGAAGTCAACAGAATGAGATCTGGTGAAACAAGGGAATTAAGGAATCCCCCATCATCCAATGAGGTACAAGGAAACATTTGATGATTAGGAAAAACTCAGACAAATAGGATATGCATGAACCAATGACCATGTGCATCTCTCGCATGCACCAGATGCAAGTAGTACACAAAAGAGGCCCTTTGAATAGTAGCCAATAATGAAAATTACCGATAGACATGAGGAAACCACCAATAGGGTCTAATGGAATCCATGATGCTGCACAAATCCCAATGTGTGTATAGATTTCTTTTCGTCGAACATAAGGGAAACCACCCAGTCAATGACCAATGAAGATATGTCATTTGTTGGGTTCGATGTCACCTACCAATGATGAAAGTAGGCCTAGGGTGCAAGGTAGGACAACAAATTCATGTGATTCTGAGATGCACTTATAAAGGTATGACCGACATGCAAAGTCAATAGTTATGAGGAATGTACAACATAGGTTTAGACTTCCTTTGAACAAGAGCATGAGACAGATGGATAACTCATGAAATATAGACTCAAGAATGAACATTGACAAAAGTTTGTGTAACACACCCGTCCCCTAAGTACCCTTTCTAGGGATGGGGCATCCAAATTTTGCTTACTCAAATCACCATGAATCATCTCTCCGAGATGATCCAACCTCTTCTACTCACCTATAGCTTTCTAACGACTGTTATGAGACTCTAATCCAACCTCTAGTTTACAAGTTATGGCTTCCCGAAGTCCTTCGGGCATTTGTTGGTACATGGTGCCGACATGGATCCATCACATTCGTACCATTTCCTAGTTCCTACCTCCCACAGGGATGGTCCATCCACTGTCCAAACCAATGGTGAGACTTAATCCTCATCTAACACAAAGCTAGAGGATAATTCGACGTTCGATGCTTCGACATTGAACGCCCCTTTTCTTTTCTACACGCATGTCCTCTGGAGTCTCGAATTCCAAAACTCTCTCCACGTGACACCGGGCTTCGAGCCTTTCACCCTTTCCATGACGCTGTATCCCAAAACCCCATAGTCTCGAAGCCCTAAATTCCGAAGGGTCCACTCTCGCACGGGGTGACATACTAGATGCGACGACGAATACAGGGGGGTCCCGAATACTCCTCCCACCACATGGACCAAACAGGTAATTGCCAAAGATGAAACGTGGCAAGGCAGAGAGGACACGTGGCCCCTATAGTGGGTGACACGTGTCACATATTAATGGGCACGTAGGGTCGGTGAAATGTCTGGATCCAGGTGAAGGGTAGCACATCAAACATAGGTGCACGCCACCCTAGGTGACGTCAACATACCATGTTGCCCCAGACTAATCCTTTTCGAAGTCCTTCGATCTTATGGTCACGGTATGTTCATGTAACCCCTAGATCTACAACCTTCATTACTTCATAACTTCGACATTCAGGGGATTCGTGGTGTGACTCCCTCCTTGCTCCTGAAGTGGTCAACGTTGGGCTGACCTTGGCATAAATCCAATGGTCAGGGAAGATCTTGAAGGATCCCTAGATCTACGGTTCTTGTTACTTTACAGCTCCAACCTTTAGGGTTTTTGGGTTTATGGCCACTCCACTCTTCTGAAGTAGGACTTTGTTGAAGTACCGTATGCGGGTCCCTCCTCTGGATTGTCAGATGGCTAAAAGGGTTCTTAACGAACTCCCTAATCCCATGACTCTCCTCACTTCATAAATTTTGTGTTTGGGGAGTTTGATGCTATAACACATCTATTCTCTTGAAGTAGGACTTTGCCGAAATTCCTCGATGTATATCTAATGGCTAAGGGGACTCCTGAATACTCTCGAATTGGTGGTTCGCGTTACTTTGCAATAACTGAATGGATCAAGGTTTAATGGTGGGGCAAGTCTATCTATCCCAGATAAGGAAACCGTTGGGCACCATTCGACTTTGTGGTAGCCGCAACCATCAGTTGCCTTCAACCGGTTTATAAACGGTAGGGTTGAAACACTTTGGAGCTCCGAGCTCCTAGAGTTCCGAAGTTAGAAGGCTTAACTCCTTTCGGGATGAGCGTAGGATTCCCAGACCTTGGTCACATGGGTCCTTTGGAAACTCTTGTGTGTTACGTGCTAATTCCTTTAGCCGTAAATGGGTTAAGGACATGGGCATGAGCCCTTGGTTATACGGTGAAGAGTTTGAAGGAGGCTCCCTCCTTCCATAGGGTTTGAACTTGAAATTCCCATGAGGGTAGATTCAAGAGGTCGACAAGACTTAAACCTCCTAATAAATCCTACCTCGACCCTCTTGTAGGCTTATGTCCCACGGCTCTTTAGCTGCTAAACAGAGGCAAACATATGACCATTAAAAAGATGAGTTCACAGGGAGATAATACATACATCTAGTTTATTCATTCAATACAAAAATAATTGATAGACAAATAAATATATGTATTGAACCATCTTTTCCATTTCAATACACAAAGTATGAAGATACTTATCAAAAACTGAAAATTGTTAAGCAACTGGTGAGAAGGGTGCTTGTTTTCACCCAACCATAGGCACAACCACTCCTAACGGATTTACAGCTAGCCACCCTCGAGCTAGACCGTGATTCTCTGAGAGAGACTCTTCCTTCTTTCTCAATGACAGTCAAGGACATAGGTTACTCTCATCCTCCCACGTGACATTGACAACCGATTTTCTCTATACCAAGAAAGGAGGTCTGAATGAGTAATTCCAGAGTCACTCATCAACCTCATTTATCATCTTGTAATGAAAACCATGTCAGCCACTTCTTGTGCCCAGAATGATCTTATCTCTTAGTTATTCCTCGAATCAGAGAGCTACAAGCGCTCTTTTCTCTTCTTGAGATTGGTCTTTCTACTTGGATCTCTTCGCAGATCTTCCTGCTCACTCCCTTGTCTTTGCCCATGAATTACCTCTTTCTTTCCTTCCTTAGCAAGGTTGTGTGGGTCCAAATCCCTAGCTTGTGGTCAGGTTTGGAAGTCTTGTAGATGGGTACTTTGACCCATCTCCTCATTAACTATTAAGGAGGACTCTTCCAGCTAGCACTCTGACTGGTAATTCATTTATGGGTTAGAGAACTGTTCAGGGTCTGAGCCATTATATTTAGTAAGGTACTGGTTTGGTAGGGGGTCATCTCAACCATTTCTGGTTCCCCTCACCATCTCTCTCATAGCATCCATGGTCTATGTTGGCAAACCCCACTTTCATCAGTTATGCAACACTTATCCATTTTCTATTAATAATAGAAAATGCATACATTGACCTTTTATACAAAGGTTCATCAAATCAAACATTCACACATATCTAGTCTACCATAGTCTCTTGGCTAGTGATAGTTATATTTACAAATTGGGGGAAACAAGGGTATTACAGTTTGTGATCGAGGAGGCATCAACAAACTCTCCATAGGGACTGGAAGAACAACCAGTCGGAGGAGAAACTTTGAGAAACGAGTTCAGCTTCCTAAGGCCATACTAAACCCAAACCTTTGATGAATGGACTCAAAACTTTGTGCTCTGTTCAAAGGTAACATGACTGTTGCCGATAGAAGATAATACTCTTTTCCCACACTTCTTTTTTTTTTTTTCGATTTTTTTTGTCTTTTTCATATTATTAAATCCCGAAAAAGAGGTAAAAGAATGCTATGATACAAGAGAGAAAATGAATGTCGTGAACACGCAAACTAGTTCCATGCAGTGGAACATACATATGCTCGATGTATGGGAACGTGTGCAGTATATGGACACTCAAGGGAATGTTTCCTCTTGGGGTAAGGGGTCTTAATTTGCAAAGGATATCTGAAAGTCACTGCTTGGTGAATGTTGAGAAATGTTGGGGAAATGGGCTTATAAAGAGAAAGTGGGAGCTAACATTAGGCTCAATAATGAAAGAAAGATAATGAAATGCAATTACAACTCGACATTTGCGGGAGTCTCGTGGGTAATAGTTAGAATAGTAGATTGAGGAGAAATATGAGGTTTCAACATAATGTCATAGTGGAACTATAAGGGACTCCCAGACCTATGGAGTAACTTCTGCATGGGTACCAAATGGAAAAAAAGGTTCTAAACAGGGAACCCATGTTTGGTAAGTTTCTACCACTTAATAATGACACTTCTAGTAACAATGAGAAGGTTTTGTGTCGCTAAAAAATGGATTTGTATTTGGGGAATATGAATCGTGGTCGTAGGATGACGTAAAAATACAAAACGAGGTGAAAAACTATCCTATATACGAGTGACGATATATACTTGCCGAAGGAACCAACAGGTTAAGGGTCGCTGAAAATATGTCATGACCTGAAAAACCACTTCAAACCAGGTCTTACACTGCATAATTAGTCCATATGTTTTCACAAATAGAAAATACAGGGCAAAAACTATATAAAGTGGGTAAAAATATATACACTAAAGTACACTAATATACAAATCTCATGCACGAGATGGAGGGCTCAAGAATAATACTTTTTGAGAAAGAGCCCATTTTTGTGATCTTTCAACACGTTCCTTTCATAATCCTCTAACTCATAGGCTTGTTTTTCGAGGACACATCTCACGATAAAGTGATGGAGCCCCCCAGTCGAGGCCGGGTTGCAATCCATGAAATCCACCCCCCACTTGGTGAAGGGATCGACGATAATGATTGGGTGAAGTAGGGAAGGGTGCGAGTGCATATTACGAGTGAACACCTAGCAAGGGTTACACTTCTTGACTGCTTCTACACAATCTTTAAAAATCGACAACCAAAATTAACCAGCTCGCAATATTTTTTTGGGTTGTTGCAACCCTAGATAAATGACCACCACATACCCTACTTTTAAAGTCATTGATTATGATTTTAGCCTCTTCACGAGTCAAACAACGATGCAAAATATAATCCACCCCTCGACAATATAAAGTGTCATAGATAATGAGGTAGTTTTTGTCTTGATAGCGTACACGTCGTCAGTTGTCCCTTGAAAGATGCTGGGGAAGTTTTAGAGTTTGAATATATCATTGTCGAACTAGCTTAGCATTGATATAAGTCTTTATTTCATGTTCAACAATACTAGGGTCTATCCCTGGCATTTAGTCACATGACCAAGCAAACACGTCTCATAATTCCTTAAAAAGATCAATGTAACTCTAAATTTTTTCAGGCGAGTAATCCACACAAACGTAAACATTCTCCACCTTGTTAGGGGTTCAATAGATCTTGATCACACTGGTAGGAGAGATATTCACCATGTTCCCTTTAGGATATATGCCATGCTTATCCAATATAACTATGGTGTGACCAACAATCTCTCTCATGGCAGACTTGAACACATCTCATTCGATCCTTTCAAGCTCTGGAAGAAAATAAGATATGTGGTGAAGGTCCTCCCAAGGTCCTTATGAACCAGTCATGGCATCTAAGATCACTTCGTCTGAAGGAAAATTACCGTCGAGGTAATCATGTGAACTAGACGAGTGCATGGCCCATATGGGGTCTAGGACAGGATCCACCTCTTCCATCCATGAAGAGGGAGGGTTCAGGTCTGCAGTAGCTTCCAGGATAGCCTGATATGAAATCTCGACTGGAGACAATGTCTTTTCCATTCTAATGTGAGAATGACCTTCATACGATGCAGTCGAAGAAGGTAGAGTCCATGGGTCATCGAAATATGAAGTACAAAATGAGACATGCCTCAATGGCGATGAGGATTCATCGGAAACGACATTAATATATGAGATTGGCACCGATAAATTAAAGGTTCCCATCAAGGAAGGATACATTCCAACACCAATGTTCTCAGTTTCCTTTTGAGAATTCCCGTCAATGGGGATAGAGGCTCCCATTGATGCAGAGGAACTGGATCATGAGAAATATAACTGGTCGATCGTCACATTATTCCCTTCACGAGGAAAGCGTAACACATGAAATAACTATGACACGACAACCATCATAACGTAAGTCCAATTACACCCCACTAAAATATTGTATTTAAGGGGTACATCAACCACCTCGACCTCGACCTCCATAGTTTTATCACCTAATTGGACCTGAAGAGCAGGGAGGATACCATGGGGTTTGAACGAAATCCCATCAAACACAGTTAACATGGTCATAGATTGAGAAAGCTGAGGAGAGCCAACGGATTTCCAACAAGATAGAGACATCACAGACATCGAAGCACCTTCATCTATGACAATATGCTTAATAGTCATATCCATACATTCCACATGGATTTGAAATCCCACATGGTAATGTAAGCGAGGCTGGGCATCTGTGACATCGAACTTGATAAATTTCGAGCCAGCTAAGTCGAGTGCCCCCAACATAGATAACAAGGCATTCCTCTGTGTTGGGTATGCTTGGAGTACCTTTAAAGTTGATATCGCACATGAATTTTGTCCCAAATCTTCGACAATCGAGTAATTTTGGGCAGCTCTGGCATTGGGATTATGATCATAATGCTTAATAACTCCTTTTAGAATGCAAGGCATAGGGTCAATCTGCAAAGGTGTTTCTAGAGGGAGAGGCTCTGCACCCAAAGTAGGTTGGAGAGGAACATAATCACGAGTCCTAGTAGCTATGTTAACCTCGGATTGGACCATATTCATGCAGTTATGGGCACCATCATGTGCCGAGGGATTTTTACCTCCACCCAATGCATTTCCAGTGTTTGAGGTTCCTGAGACCATATTTTAACTATGCATAAATGGATTAGTTAACACAATAGGCTGTTGCGCTATAAGCCTCAAGGATTCCTCTATATTAGGGCATAAATGTGTAAGGTGATCTTATTTACACAACTTACATGGAAACTTCACCTTCCACATTTCCTTCTTTCCCTCACCAACATTGTTACCATACTTGCCATTTTTCCGATTGTCCTTGTTGTTATTATTCCCACCCTTGTGTTTATTATTTATACCTTTCCTCTTATTCCCTTCGGGATGTTGGTTACCCTTCAAGTTTGTTGACTGCACAGAATGTACTTCCGAGGACTAGGCAAGAGGAGACGAAGTCGTAGCTTGTCTCACTGCAGACTGGCTGAGAGATAAATTTTTCATCTAATTCATCACCTGGTCTACAGACTTGGCATTTGCTGAGACTATAATGCCATGAACATGGGGCGCAGGTTTTTGTCTTGGATCATTACTTGACCGATGTGTGTCAGGGGTAATTTCATAGAGTATCCCAAATTGAGTGTATATAATATCTAATTGTTGGGATTTAAATATGGCCTCTTCCTCAGTCGTTGCCCTGAATTTAGAAACATCCTTCAAAATATAAAGCAATAGGGACTTAAGTAAACAATCCAATAGAAACTCCGGAGGAATGTTATCTTTAATCAATCACTTTCTTCTACACCACTCTTGAATGTGATACAAGATGTGGGTGGCTTTGTCCTGATGGAAAGTCAATAAAATCTCGGTATCGGTGTCGTAACGAACCGACAGTTTAAAGTGGTTGAGAAAAACTAAGGCCAACTCATGGAAAGTTCAGTATGTTCCCTTTGGTAATGTGATGTACCATTTCATAACAACCATTGTAAGGGTGCGTTGAAACATTCTCAAATGAACCAAGTCATCATTAAGAGATTTCAACGAGCACCATAAGTGAAAAGAATTAACATGATCGCCTGGATCATCACCACTCTTACCCTCTAATTTGAGAATGTCCGAGGGAAGCTTGGAAGGGACTGGGGGCCATGCTAGATCATGACACATGGGGTCATTCATTAATCTCGACAGATATGGAAAATTCAACATCGCAAGAAAAGGGAGCCTTGGTTGCGGCATCTGAGACTATGCTCCTAGGAAAGACTGACTTTGAGAGACTGTGGGTCGAGGAGGGTTCTGGTAGACACCATGGCCCTGGCCGGTAGGATAATATCCCCCTCCTAACTGATTCATGAAAGGTTGTAAAGGCATCATCCCGGATGGGAACGCTTGTGAGGAAAAAGTGATATAATATGGATTACCCATGTGAGGATATACATTGCCCCTTGATGACAGAACTCTATGTGGGGGGTTTCCCATATTAGAAAATTGATTCCCCCCTGATGTCATACCAAAGGTTAGAGGAGGATTTTCCATAAGAAAATCATTTGTGGGAACATACATTGTGGATGAAGGATAGACATACGAGATATATGAAGTATAAACATTTCCCATTTGTCCATTCCATCCTTGAAAATTCTAACTAAGATTGGGTTCAGAGGAAGGAGGATTCCACCCCCCTATTGTAGGAAATGACAAAGGGATATGACCCCCACTAACCAAGAAATTATTATAAAGAGGCGACGTGCCCCTTGACTCAAAACTAGTATTGAAGTTAGATGTCGAAATGGAGGACGACATGTGTGAAGTCATATTCGACATACCAAAATAAAAAGGATTAGAGGCCAAAGGCATCGACTGAGCACTATAATTAGTCATCCCCATTGAAAAGTTGCCAGGGGAAACTGATATCGATGATGACGAAGTCATACTTCTCGAAAATATATAAGGTTTCATGCTCATGGACTGATCTGAGCTCATGGACAGGGTAGCACTAACTAAGGGAATCACATGAATCCAAGTAATCAATGATGAGGGAGTCACGGGGACTTCAATAACCATAGCGGAGGTTGGACTCGAAGAATTTCCTGACACAGTCATATCTGAATCAGTACTCATGATGTCATGATTGTGAGCCCGAGCAGTGGATATTTATGTACCACATTTATTAATTTTACGCCTTTTAGGAGGCAATTCAATATTAGGCCAAACTGTGGTAGTTGATTCGAGAGCTGATGAGACCAACAGGGGGGCTGGTGTCACTTCATGATGACTTAAAATGTGTGATTCAAAGAAAAATCCTAAGGCCAACTAATATACAAAGAGCACACTCCTAAATAAAACTAGAGGCCAATGCATGTAAACAAGATAGGGTGGCTGAAAAGGGGCCTCCTGAATTAAAGAAGGTAGGCCTCTCCCAGGAGTGGATTAAGACTCTCGAGAAATATAACGGAGGTAAAATAATCATTTATAAGGACCCTCATGGGCTTCATAGCGCAGTCGGTCAGACCCCTCCAAAGAGAATATCCTCCATAAAGTCTGTGTGTTGTCTGATCCGTATCTAACTAAGGGTACCTGCAGAATAACCCTTGCGAGTAAGTCGTGTGGATACCTAGGATGAGAAACTAAGGTCACCGCAGTATAACCAATACTCAAGCGAACAATAGCAGGTCAGGTCCACTGTATGGGTAGGGTATCTAAGCCTGAAGCTCAAGAAACCCCAAGGTACCCCAACGACCCCTAGTTACGAATAGAATCCCAGAAATATCTCTGATGCTAATAAGGTATTAGAGGGCTATCTCTGCAACCAAATTTGTGCAACCTCATTCTTAACTCTAGTTTTAGTGGAGTCTACCAAGAATACCAATTATACAATGGATTTATACACTCCCTGGATAGACACCTACACTGAGTTTTGTAGCCTTGGAGAAGTTTACTCAAAAAATCCTATTCTAAGGCCCTAAATCCTAAACTTGTTTGTGTACCCTAAAATATAAAATATTTCTAATCAATTTTAATTACTGAGTGTTAATTTCAGTGGCTTCTATTTTACTCAAGAGGTATGGTCGTGAAACTAATGGTGTTATGACTCAGCATATGAAAGAAGCACATGCAAAAACACTGCTAAGTGCTAGTCTTGTTTTTCAAAAGAAATGGTATGCTTCTAAATGTTGTGCAAAAGAAGCAATCTCTTTCAATTTCAATGAAAATGCAATCTTTCCTAAATTTCCAAGACTAATGCAATCTAGACAAAAGTGCAAATGCTTCAAATGAAATGCAAAATTTTTGTGTTTTCAATATAGGAAAATGAAAATGAAAAAACCAATTTTTTTGTATTTTCAATATAAAGGAATGAAAATGCAAAACTAAACTAATAACTTCTCAAATAGACCCTACTGCAAGCACAAGAAGACAAGCCAAGAAGGACACCAAGAAGATACTACTCATACCTAAATACAAGGACTAAAAATGAGAAAAATAACAAGAAACATGTTTGACAAAAATTTAACAATAACACAACTTCCTATCACTCTACAAGCACTCAACAGATAGAATAGAGACTCAAGACGATTCAACAACACTCAAAACCCACCCAAAAAACAAGAAAACCGAGCCTAAAGGATTAGAAAAGATGTATGTGACTGTTCTGGGAACACAAGCGTATGTATGTTCCCTAGACATAGACAACCCACGTATGTACATGATTGTTCATGGAAAACCTGTGTATGCCAAGAAAAACATTGACTGGGTAAGAATTAAGCCAAGCAACTCAGATATACAACAATGTAGAGATTTATAAGCTACAAACGACACACAAAATTAGGCAAACAAAGAGAAATAAAAGAGAAAAATCACCAACTAACCCAAAAAAGGAGAGTACCAAACGGATTCACCAATTCTATTACGAGGAATAAGTCTTTATGGTCTGGGGTAGGACCACAACAGACGTAACGACACCAAGAAATCAACTCAAATCTCAAGTATGCTAGATAAATGAAAATGGAAACAAAAGAAAGGTTAGAAGCCTACATCTTCTAAACGTTCGTATGAGACCACCGTTGAGCTCACAATCCAATTCCTAATACCTACAACTTGTCCTCAACATCCAAGATACACAAGCATATGGAAAATGTATGAAATGTTAGCATATAAACTAGCATAATCCATTAACATGTATAGAAAATTTACCAATGGAAAATAATATAAAAATTTGCAACATATAATTGGATGAGAAAAGAGTATTTCTATTAATACAATCAACAAGAGTACTTAGGTGACAACCTCCTGTATCAACAACTCATCGAAACCATTAAACTAAGTCCCTCCACTTGGGCCTTCACCAGTTCAATCCTCTACAAGACAAGCTCAAAAGTTCCAAGAGTAATTGGGTTCCTCCTTCACAATATAGGGAGATCTTGGAGGCTGGACATAAGGAGAGTTTAGACTTAAGGAACTAAGGGATGCAGACTCAAGGATGTAATATGAGGAAAAATTTCTTCAGAGTGTACTTGCTCTCCAATTTTTCTCTTTCTTCAAGGCTTGTATATGGCTCAATTTATATCATTCAAAGGGAATTGAAGGGTCGAATAAGAGTGTTTCCAACATATGAAAGGCCAAGGATCATGGATCCCGTGAATTGGCATGGAAAATCCAAAATATTTTTAATTTTGAGCACAAAACTTGGTGTACATGGGTTGTAAAGGAGCAACCTGCGTATACACATGTTGTATAACTGTAGCCCATGTATATGTACAAAAATTTGAATTTTTGACTTTTGAGTGAGCAATATTGGGGAACTGAGTCTAAAGAGGGAAAGGGTAGGCCACCAAAGCATGATGCATAGAGTGTGGCAAAAATTTCTATAACATTTGTGAACTTGGATTAAATTTATTCTAGACAAACGTTTGTTGGGTTTTTCTCCCGAGTTTGGGTTTTCCCAGGATAAATATTGTGTCTATTGTGTATGGTTATCTCTCTACGATTCTGTTATTTCCGCTCCAATTTTTTTTCAGTTGAAATTTTCAGTGTGTAATTATTCTATGATAACAATGGCATTGAAATCTGTTTGAAATTATAAGGTAATAATTATCAGATCTGGAAATTAGAAGAATCAACAATTTTTTTCTAATATGGAAATCTGGCTAACATGACACAGCACATGGTTGTTGTTGTTCATTTGTCATCCTCTGATTTGGCCATGTCATCATCCTCCTTTCCTTTCATTGGTGATTGACTTATTTCTTTGCATCATCAATCGATGATTTTCTTCTAGGTTTCATTCAGACTTTGCTGAAATTCACCAAACCCTGAAAAGTCCATCGACGATCGACAATTTTGTTATAAGTTTCATTCAAACTTTGCCGAAATTCTCCAAACTCCAAAAATTCCATCGACGATCGGTGATTTTATTTTAAGTTTCATTCTGACTACGTCGAACTCCAGAAATTCCATTAGTGATCAACGTTTTTCTTCTAAGTTTCATTCAGAATTCGTCAAAATTTTCCAAACTCCGAAAAGTCCATCGATGATTGACAATTTTTTCTAATTTTTGTTCAGACTTTGTCGAAACTTATTGAAATTCGAAAACTTAGAAGTTTTGACCAAATCTAGGATGAATCTGGGTCGTCGATCTCAAAATCAAAGATATATCGACCATTGATTCACCATATTTCACCAAATTTACAGATGAATATTGATTGTTGACTACCAAATCAAATGCGATCTAAGTTGTCGATTCCCCAAACTTCATCGACAATCGACAATTTCCTTTTATGAACTAAATTTGTAAGATTTCATCGAACTCTGATCGCCCCATCAATGATATGTGATTTTTCTTCATCGACGAACTGCAAAAAAATGTCCATACTTGATAGAATTTCGTCAGACCCCGAATACCTTAGTATCTAAGACAAATATGGGCCATCGATCTCAAAATCAATGTGATCTCAGTCGGTCATTCATCAAACTCCATTATATGACCCTTGAATTTTGTCATCATGGCACTATCACCATGGACCTTATCAGTCCATGTCATGGGTATAGTCCACATCATCACCTATATGGAATTTTTGACCGATCGATGAACTTAAAATTTTTAATTGATCTAGAATGAATCTCGACCATTTTTCACCAAGCCAAATGCGATCTAGGCTGTTGATTTTATGAACTCCCTAGTTTCCATTAAAACACAAAATTTCCACCTTTCGGGCCAAATTTAACTTTGCAACTGGCATATTTATGCCATTTATCATCTCCTCAACCATTATGAGTGAAAATTCAAACTAGACTTGTTTAGAAATTTATGGATTTTACTCCAGTTTCATAAATTTCCCCAAATCCATCATAGATCAAACTTTGCAACAAAGAATTTACCAAATTCACATTATTCTTTGGTCCATACGGGTTCGGTGTTGAACCAAAAGCTATGATACCTCCATGTAGTGTTCCTCCACTACTAATCATATCGAAATTTTCTAATACCCATTTAAATTAGATACACACAACAAGATAAAGACATATGTAGCTAGCAAAAATATCTACAACCATGCATCCAATTCCATTTAAATGCACACAAAAACAAACTAATATGTGTGACATGTTAAAACATCCATTTATTTACCAGCATTTTAAGACACAAATGCAACTAAAATAACATTCACACGACATCACCAATTTACTTAAAATCACAGATTTTGTGCACAACCAATTAAACCTATGAATACCAACATATAATTTCTCAAAACTTAGAGTAACCACACAACAAATTAATCCAATAAATAAAAGTAATAAACAAAGATAAACCACCTATATTTAACCAAATGTGCAATCGACCGTAGGAGACAGACATTCCACCCAACTGTAGATTTGTTGTTCCCAATCTTAACAAGAAATCACTCACAAGTCAGGGCTATGAATCCACAAGAAAGATAATCTCTCCTTTGTCCACTCACAACATCCCACAATAAGATGATTTTTCCTACAACTATGCCAAACCTCTAGCTCTTTTCCTCTCAACCTACACAACCCAAGGAATGGGATCCCCCTTCACTGCACACAGTCCCTCGGGCATTCACACTTCCCTCTGGGGACTCCAGGGATGTCAACCACAATAGGAAAAATCACATCAATAGCTCACTCCTCTATGGAAAACTCTCAAACAAAAAATTTAGTCTACAGGCCTAACAACCCACTTCTTCATGCAATTGTAGCTCCAACACATCGAGCACACATGCCCTCTATGGGTACCTTCAATATCCAACACTTTTTTCTCTCTTGCTGTCCCAAAAACTGCATGTAAAAATTGCTCTACTTTCCCATACGAATTTCATAACTGTAAAAATTGCTCTCTTTTCCCATACAAATTTCCTTTTCTCCCATGCATGTTGACTCTCGCAATTCGCAATGTTGATTGTACTTAGCCCCCATGCTCTCATTAACTATGTGAAGTGTCTTTTCACACCAACCCTCTTACATGTCCTTAATGATTTGGGGCTTTAATACACTCAAGAGGAAATTAGAAGGTTTATACACAATGATAATTCTAGAAAGTGAGATGAGATTAATACCCATGAATAATTCCTTCTTGGACCCCTTCTTAGACCTTCCTCTCTCTTGTGGAAATTTAAACCCCCATTACTCCATCTGTGTCCATATACATTCAATGTTACATTTCATTTTATTGTTACAGTATACAATGTTTACATATTAGATAGTCAGGCCCACAATCATACATTATATTTAAATTACATATCACTAATCCGGGGATTAAAAATGGGGATGTTACATTTATGTGTTTTTTTTTTTTTTAAAGTTATGGTTGCAACTTTATTCCAAGTATTACAAAGCAAATAACTTTTGAAAAATTGAGAAAATTGAAGCCAGCCCAAATATAGGTGAAAAAGAACTTCAGAAGCTTTATTCTGACATATTATATGATATGTTTCTGAGTTGTATTGAGGAAGTTACCACCATTTCAATTTTTTGCCTTGCAACCCTAGCGTAACTAAAGAATGATAATAAATAAGGAAAATTTGATCCAACTAATGTCAACTATTAAGAAGGCTCAAGTAGATTTTAAGGAGGTTAAGGTCACTTTGCAACAAACTAAGGACCCTCGTATCATTGCTGGCACTTATACTTTTATCAAGGAAAGTATGGCAATGACATACACGCCTGGTGTGATTTAGAGGATGCTTGTGATCACTAATATCTAGACAATTCTCATTTATAGGAAGGAAACTACCTTTTCCTTTTGTTTGTTGACTCTACTCCACCTTATGCCAAGAACATTCTTGAGGGAAGTTAGGAGTAGGTTATGACTACCAGTTTTCAGCTAGCATATTCTCCAATGGTAGTATTTCTTCTAGATCCACAACTAACCTTTTGCAGTTATGTGAATGACATTTTCAACATGGATGGTTCTATTTATTTGGATCCACGTTATTTGGTGGGCATTTGGAACACAATTTTCAGCTTTCACTGAGCTCAAATGTCATTAGTTGGGAATAAGCTTGAGAACCAATACACGGGGCCCATGTTTACGGATGACCTTCTTAGACTACTTTAGCATTATAGCTAGCAGTTGTACATGGGACCCTAGTTTTCTGGACTAGTTTAGCATTTTGGTTAATGCCCATACATGGTTGTACATCCTTATTACAAGTGTTAAAGGAAATGATTTTTGAAAGGGGATGGAATGGTGGGATCCTCTCTATAGGTGTAATGGGGGTTTGAAGGGCCCATTAGGGTAATAAAGTGTAGGTATGGTGGCCATTCAATCTAAGGTAGACTAGATCCACTATATTTGTTATCACTAAGTAAAGCTCACTAAGTAGTTAGCATTGAATAAATCTAATGTGGCATCATTAATGAAGGTTCATTAGGTAGTTATCACTTGGTTTTGATTAGGGTTTCCTAGATAGCTATGAATAAGGATGGATACCTCCTCATGAATCATGTATTGGAGACTATTGTATTGGAACTGATCTTGTTGAGAGGTTTACCCCTCTAAGAAGAAAGTGAATAGGAGTTGATCCTTCCATAAACAAATCATTATATAATGTTTCCCTACCATAAGTGTTGATTAAATGGGTTGGTTTTCATTGATGTCAACCCTTGAAGAAAGTCCAATAGCGAATTCCGATAGCACAATGGTTTGGGTAATGGACCCAAGTTTGTTTGATGGATAATGGTATGAGTTTTGAGATATTTGCAGGTAAGACTATTCCAGATGGATAGTACATCTCATGCCATTTCCGGTGGTATGTGGAACGTCACATAACTCCTCACGATTAGAGAGTTATGACCATGTGAAGTTGGAGAACCCTCATGAGTCATCTATAAGCCCCTAAAAGTCAAAGTGTTTGCAAAATAAATTATTTAAATAATAAAGTTAATGGAGAACTCCCTAAAATAAGGAAAGTGGAATACTACATGAAAGTATAAATAAGAGGCAAGGCTCTCTCATTTAATCACACTTGAACATATTGAGTATCTTTTGTTGTGTGAGGCTTATTGCAAGTACTCATTGATACATCTGAAGTTGTGAAAGTCTGAGGTAGTACAAACGGTTGATGGAAAAATTCTCAGAATTACAAAGAATACTAAAAAAACCCTATTTTTTGACGTGGGCTGACAGTGTATTAGGCTGCATACATACTAAGGCGTACACGGGCTGACAATGTATTAGGATGCGTACGTATGCGGGCTGGCAGTGTATTAGGGTGTGTACATGTTGGTAAAGCCATGGAAACTTGAGAAGATGAAGATGCATAGGTTCTAGATTCTGAGATCAAGCTCCTAGGAAGGTATTTAGTGCTCAAATACATCAGATCTATCCATTGGTTCAAAAGGTATGTCTTATTTATATGAATAGTTGGATTTTGATGTATGCATGAGAAATGGTTATGGAGATTTGAGGATTCTCCCAAGAAAGACTAGTGGCTGCATGGAACATTCTTTATAAGTCATATCTACAGAAATACAATGCTGGTATATTTTTCATTGATATTTCTTGTTGAGGCACATCATGTATTTCTTGGCATATGGGTAAGGGTTTTTGTGGTATATGGTTGAGAGCTTGTATTGGTTGATGTATTGAGAGGCTGAATATCAGAAAGGGTTTGAAATTTAGATCATGTGAGGGTTATTATACTTATTCATGATTACACACACTTTTGGCACATGACTAGAGAGAGATATGTATGAGGATGCATGCATAGGGTACATATATAGTTTGGATGCAGTGACAGGTTACAGATCTATGTGAAAGAAGTTACACAGGGTCAGAAGTTTTCAGAAGAAAGAAAACCCTAGTTTTCAGAAGGCATACATAGGTTGCATAACAGTTTGGTCGCATACATACATGGGCTGCATAACAGATAGGGTGCGTACATACGCGTCTTGCAGCACTACAGGTCACCTACCTATTGTATTTTGTTGATACATGTTCATTTCAGGTACATATTGATTACAGGGTAGTTGTACAGGTTGACTATAGACCAATAGTACAAATTGATACAATTGTACATTGGTATATCTCACAGTGATTGTGCGACAGTGGTTCCATCATTTTACTTCTACTTCAGGGCGGTTGGACAAGGAAAGGACAGGTGGTTGTAGGTCCCCTCCGGTTGTAGCTGAAGAACATAGGGGGTTGTATCCTCCTTCTGGTTGTAGCCAAAGAATTGGGGAGTTGGAGCTTCCCTCAGGTAGTAGCCTGAAAAACTAGGGGGTTGGAGTCTCCTTCCAGTTGCATCTGGAAAACAAAGGAAGTTGGTGCTTTCAATGAATGTAATTCTTCAAGGCATATAAGAAAAAGCATTCTGTGGTTTTCTCCTGCTTTGGGTTTCCACGTAAAAACTCTAGTGTACTATGTATGTGTGTGATTGTTCATTTGTTCATTGTTTATTTACTCTGTAACTATTGGATGATAATGCTACATTGATATAACACTTGCATTTTTGGTGAAAAAGGATTAGATTGCTCTATTACTGATTCACCCCCCCTCTTAGTAATCCAAAAATTGGTATCAGAGCAGGTTCCTTTAGATATCATGGAGACCAAGAAGATGTATAAAAATGGAATACCACAGTTTGATGGACATAACTATGCATTTTGGAGCATAAGGATGAAAACATATATACATGCACATGGATTTAAAATTTGGCAATCAATTGTAGATGGATACACAACACCAACAATTCCACGGACAAATGACAAAGCAATAAAACTCGTTCAGATTAATTCCAAAGCCACAAATGCACTTTTGAATGGTCTCGGAGAATCAATATTCACCAAAGTTGCACATTGTAAATCCGCTAAAGATATTTGGGACAAACTTCAAATTATTTATGAAGGAGATTCAAAAGTCAAAGCAACAAAGCTTCAACCTTACAGAGGTTAGTTCGAACAACTAAAGATGGAGGAAGATGAGCATATTGAAGCTTACTTTTTATGAGTCGATGAAACAGTAAATGCAATCATAGGATTGGGAGAAGAAATCAAAGAATTTGTAATTATTCAAAAGGTACTAAGATCTCTTTCTATGAGATTTGACCCTAAGATATCATCACTAGAAGAAAGAGAAGATCTGAACTCAATAAGCATGGACGAATTACATGGAATCTTCACAACATATGAAATGAGAAATGAATAGGAAAATCCAGATATAAAAGAAGCAACCTTCAAAGCATCCAAAAAGTCAAAGCAAAAGGGAAAGCAAAAAGAAAAAAGAACATAGCAGCAACAATGACATCTCAGAAGATGATGAAGGAGTGGCCAACTTTGTCAAAAGATTGAACAAGGGAACCAAGGACAGGTATAGAAGTAAGCTTCCTTTGATTCATTTTAATTGTGATGGTATTGGTCATTTTGCTAACAAATGTCCTCATAAGAAAAAGAGAAATGATGAAGGTTACTCAAATAGAAAAAAAAACATATAAAGGCTAAACCCCACTGTTGGAAAGGAGCTTCAACTGATATGGGTTTCATGGGGAGAGGCGGAAGCTTCCTTTTACCTTCAAAAACTTGGCATTTATGGCAAGAAGTAACTTTATGATGAACATCAACAAACAAAGTAGGCCAGTAGAAACCAACTCTCAGAATCTTGTTAGCTGTGGTCTTCCAGCTTAGATGCCCACCACAGTCTCCTGCATGGAAATCCCGTAGAACTCTTTCAGCTTCGTCTTTTAACATACAATCAAGAAAGATACCGCCATGATCTTTCTAATAAAGGTTACCTTGTAAAATACAAAATTTCAATGCTTTCAGTTTAATAAATATGGCTTTGGTCTTAGTCAAACCCGGAGGAGCTTGTAAATTATGAAGTAAAAAAATGAGGTCTGCGTACCAAGGGGAGTTTGAGAATACCTCTTTTACATTTGGAGTCGCCTACTCTTCCTGCTCCTCAACTGCAAGCAAACAATTAATGTTTAGTGCATGAAAATTTGATTAAGCCATTAGTTTTGCTAGACCCTGTCCTTTGATCAGTTGAGTAGGTTTTATTTCAATGTCATACTCCAGAATAACCACAATCCACTTTCCCCTCCTACCATCTAGATTATCCTGAGTCAGGATATCCTTCACTATTGCGTTTGGAACATAAGCAATTGTGTGAGAATGAAGAATATAGACTTTAAAATCCTTTATGGATTTTACCAGGGAAAAAGCTTGTTTCTCCATTATGTTGTAGTTCAAAGCAACATCTCTCAAAGATTTGCTAAAAAATGCTATGGGTTGTTCATACCCTTCGTTGTTTTTCTGTAATAGTACTGCTGCGATGGTGTGTTCAGAAGCAAAGGAGAAAATGTAAAAGTCTTTGGTGTAGTCTGGACTGATCAAACTGGAGCTCGTGTGAGTGCATGATTCACCTGTTCAAATGACTGTTTGGACTCGGTGTTCCATCTTATCTTGGTATCTTTTTTCAACATATTTGTGATGTTCCTAGGAAGTTCAGCTAAGTTGGGTATGAACCTTCTCAGGAAGTTTATTTTTCCAATGAATGATTGTAACTCTTTGATGTTTCTAGGTTGTTCCACTTTCTGGATGGCTTCTATTATGTTGGGATCTATTTTAATTCCGTCTTTCGAGACTATGTGTCCCAGCAGTTTGCCTTCCTCTAAACCGAAAAGGGTCTTTTTGGGATTCAATGAAATCCCAAATTTTCTTCACTTCTCAAACACTCGTATGAGATGTTGTAAGTGTTCCTCGTCATATTTGGAGCAGATAGTCACATCGTCCAGATATATGACTATAAATCTCCCAAGCTCGTCCACAAAATCAATATCCATTGCTCTTTGGAAAGTGGCACCAACGTTCATTAGACCAAAGGGAATTTTCACATACATGAAAGTTCCCCATGGTGTAGTAAATGCTGGTTTCTCTTGATCTTTTGGGTGGACAAGGACTTGGTTGTAGCCCGAGTAACTGTCTAGTAAGGAGATCCTACTGGCCCCAACTACTTTTTGTAAAATGTGGTCCATTTTGGGCAAAGGGTAATTGTCTTTGAGGGAGACTTTGTTTAGATTTCTGAAATCTATGCAAAGTCTGATCTCGCCAGTTTTCTTCCTGGTAGGAACTAGGTTAGAAACCTATTTAGAAAATCTCAAGGGGACAATAATTTTCGCATCATACATCTTTTTGATTTCTTTCTCTATCAGCGGAAGCAACTTGGGATTTATTCTCCTAAGTTTCTTCCTGAAAGGTTTGTGTTCTTATTTTATCGGGATCCGATGTTGTATGATGCTTGTGTCATAAGATTTTAACTTCTCATAACCCCAAGTGAACACATCTACATATTCTTTAAATAGTTCAGTGTATTTGCATTTTTGCTCAGGGGGTAGGGATTTGGAAAGTTTTATCATCTTGGGTTTTTCTTCTGTTCCTATGTTGCACTCTTCGACCTCTTTACCACTAGCTTCAATTTTCGGTTTTTTTGGCTACATCATTAAAATCGAACAAGTCTTCTAGCGGAACTAAACCTATAGGTAACACATTATTTTTCAACTGTAGAATACCAAAATCTATCTCATTTTCATTCAATTCATCTGCATCTACTTTATTTTCATTCAATTCTTCGGAATCTACTTTATTTACACTACCAGTTTCAGAAACAAATTTATTTACATCATCATCATCATTCTCTAAATCTATATTTGTACATTCAAACTCATTCTTACATTGTAGGAAGTCTTCAATTTGATCGTCATTCCCGAATACCTGCCATTATTTGATGTTGTCTGGAATGGTTGGTTTTCACTTCACTTCCACTATGTATTTGCGAGTGGGACGAAAGGGTATTTTGCAGGTAGCTGCTGACGTAGCCAAACAGTCCGCCAATATGTTTCATCCCCTGGGAATTACCTGCAGGTCGATTTCAGTAAAACATTGAAGGTCATCCAAAGCAACGTTCCTATAAGCTCTAAGTCTGGGATGTTTAGCTGCATACTCACCTTTGATTTGCTTGATAATCAGTTCAGAATCACCCCTTACCATGATCTGTTTGACACCAACTTTCTTCAGTAGTTTTAGGTCGAGCATCAGAGCTTCGTACTCAGCTATGTTGTTAATGCATTGGAAATTTAGTTTGTAAGAATGGGTCTTTGAATACCTTGATCTGTGATTATGCAACCAAACTCCAGCTCCAGCTCCTTCCTTGCTCACGGGTCCATCAAAATCCATGCTCCAAAAGTCTGTTGGCAGTTCCTCACTTTCCACAGTTTCAGTATTTCTTACCTCAGTGATTGCTTTATCTTCCTTCGAGTCAAGTGTATCATCTTCCAGTTGGGCGATTTGTTCTTCCAAGTCACCATCATTGTACATAATGAAGGAATCCAGATCAGAATGTGCAGAATATAGTGGGTAATTGTGAGGCTTTTCCTGACTGTTGACCATATAATTCATCAATGTTTCTCTGTACAGTCTTCTCTGTTGTCCAAATACTGGGATGGTGGCATAGGACATATCTAGCTGCAAGGCTCCTTTCATCTTAGCTTCCTAGGATCTAGATAGTAACATATCATATTTTGGGGGAATGTCTGCAACTATGATATCCATCACCATACTCTTTGCTGGTATTTGAGCTAGGGTGATGCATAAGTCTTTAATCAACCCTATACATTTAACCTTTCTAGAGTCAAAATAATGCAAATCCTTGTAGGGTTTGGTGACCTCGAGTCCCAAATTTTCCATCACTGCTTTGGGCATCAGGTTGTGTGAGGTGCTTGAATCCAGCATGGCATTGTGTAATATCAAATCGTGGATATTCAGGCTGATGTAAAAAGGGGCAACGACACTGTTATCAGTTTGACCATCAACTTTAGGGCCGAAAAGGAGCTCAGTTTGATCATCAACAAGATTTACCGTGTCCGATTGATTTGTTGACCCGACATTCAATGCCTTCATACCTATCTCTGGTTCGATGCTTAAAGATTTAATCACCTGCGACCTGTAAGCATTCTTGCTCATCAACTTGGAAAGGGTAATGAGAATTTTCAATTTAGCTAATTCCCTTCAAGGTTGAAAGTAGTAGAAGCTTTGGTTAGGCTCTGTACTTCTGGTTTATCCATCAAAGTTCTGTGGGCAAGAGCATTCAGTTGACTAATTGATGAAACTTCAGTCTGATTTGCTCTTTGTAAAATTTCGGGAGTTATTTTTGCAGGAGTTTCAACATTGTTCCTCTTAGGGACTTTCTTGGGAGAGGTTTCTGAGGTCTTCTTGGTCTTGACTATTCTCTTTGTTTCGGTAGCCTTCTTTGTTTCAATGGCTTTCTTTGGAGGGTTTTAATTTACCTTCTTGCTTCTCAGGTTATACTGCCTTGGTACCTCCATTATAGCATTTACAAAGGCTTGTTGTTCTATCTCTTATTCCTCATTTACCTCTCTTTGCGAAAACAGAAAGAACTCGTGCTCTTCCTGATTAAGAAAAATGGATTCATCATCATGAATGCCCATGAGGTTTATATGAGTGTCATCAAACTCTTTGATTACCTCCTCCCCATCATCAGCGTAATTATCCTGGAGGGGTGGTCTGATCTGCTGATCGAGACCCCTATGCTCTCTTTGATCTCTAGGATCTCTCTGTCAGATCTGGGGCAGATTTCTTCTGAAGTTTGGGTTTCAAATTTGAGGAGTAGCTTGGTTCTCCTTGGGTGGGTTTTTGTCATCTATAGTAGGTTTCTCCATCATTCTATCCATAGCTTTGGCTAGAGAATCCATTTTGATATCTGATGAGGAAGTGGAAGGCTCTTCCTTGATGGTGACCCTCCTTTCTGTTCTCTGCCTAGCTCTTCTGGCTAAAAGATTTGATTCCACACCAATGACACTTTTCTGCATGTGTTCCAGAGTAGCAGAGATTATTTCCCTTAGCTGATACGACATGTCAGCGTCGAATCCATCAGGGAATTTTATTAATGCCAAAAATTGATGTGGTTTGATATCAGCTGGAATTGGATTGTATAGATTGTTGAAACAAGTGCAGTAATCCTACATTGTCTCTCCTTGGTTCCTTCTGATATTCTCATATTCTGACAAGATCTAGAGAGGATTTTTCTTTACCTCCCACCTGTCAAGGAAACTTTGATGAAAAGAAACAATATCAGTTATGGAAGTAGTACGTAAGGTTTTGAACCACTTTTTGACTTCTCCAGTCAGACTCTGTGCAAATAGTCTCACCTACACATCAACTTCATCTACTTCCTGCAAATCAAAATAATCATTCATTTTGTCAACATGTTGATGTGCATTCAGAGGACCAGTACCATCAAACTGAGGAAGTCTGGTTTGATAGTCCTGAGGCATGGCATGTAAAAGAGCGACCAACAACAATGGAGCATATCTTGCTGCCATGATTGGTGGAGGAGGCTAGACAACAACTTGTGCGGTTGGAGGGGAAGTGACTGAAGCTGTGGAAGATGAAGGGTTGGAAGGAACAGAGTGAGCTGGTTTAGGTTTAACAGAAGCTGCAACAATAGTCAAAGCAGAGAGTTCGACTGACTGCTGAAAGTGAGATTTGTCTAAGGCTTGATCAAGATTCACAACTAGATCTTATAGCTTGTCAAATTATTGAAGAAATCGTTGATCAACGCCATCTCTGGGAGAAAGTATTTCAGGGGTCCTGGGTTGTAGGATGGTTTGATCTAAAACTGTTTCACTTACAAATCTATCGAATTTTGTTTTGAAAAGGCTTTGTTCGAAAGATATGTCAAAATCGAGATCCTGAAGGGCAACCAACTTCTCAGGGAGAGAAGGGGACCTAAGAAGAGGACCATGATTCCCGGAACCCTCTGCGATGTTTTTATTTATGAGTAATTTTTCGGGTTTGTCTATTGCTGTTGCAGGTTTTGGATCTGGATGAGATCTAGTGAAAACTCTTTTGGGAGCCAAAATTTCAATTTTTATTTTATTTTTAGAAACTTTTAAACTAAATATATACAAACTTTAATCAACCTCTGAACATTATCTCCTTATGAATTTAGATCTTGTGAATAGTTCATAAATAAAGTCTTCTTTGTCTAGGGAAAAGAAATCGTGGGATGGAAAGTTTGTTTAGTTTCCTAGTACGGTCGCCACTATGTTATCGCTCTGTAAATTCTCAGAGGTTGTCGAGATGTAGAAGAAATTTACCAGAGGTAACTTATCCAACCGCTTCGAAACTGGGATCTAGCCCTTCCAGTTTCAGAGAGGGATCTCTCTGTAAGATTTAACTTTGTTTCAGTTTTTAAATATTAGGCTAGTTAAATAAATAAGACTGTATTGTTTTTTTTATAGAATGGATTAATATCGTTTACGCATCCATTGGGATATGGGGTCTTCTTTATAAGGTTCGAGATAAAAGAACAAATTTTAGAAGGCGTTTTCACAGGGCAGGATAATGCAACTGTTAGATCCTTTAGAATAAAATGACGAACATCAGAAAAGACGATATAATCAATCATAATAAAGAAGCATTTAAGAGTTTCTCTATCATAACATCAGAAGACAAACACTTAGATATTTAAAAGCGAGAAACAAAGTATTCAAAGATAGTTTCTGCAAATTTAACTTCTTCTAAATGATCAGATATAGAAAACATAGATGATAACGAAGAAAGAAAAACGATTCAACAAAGAGCAATAAACATCACTAACAATTAACACGCGAGAATCCTGTGAAAATCCTTTTATTACTGGTAGATCTCTGATAAAAATTACAGTGATTACAACTTGCTTGGGCATAACAATAAACCCTCAGTACTTTGAAGTTTGAAGTATTTATAACAAAAATTACAAATGACCCTGTCATTAATGATTAGGACGTGATCGATTCTAAATCTAACTAACTAGCTAACAAGATACAAAATTGTAGGAACTGTTGATGATCTATCAGATTCTTCATGCTGATTTCGGGGAAGGCCGTTGGTGAGTCATTCACTTGACTTTGACTGTTCAACATGCTGACTTGTATGTCCACCTCATCTTCTACTCGATCAATTCACACAGTTCCTCCCATCTCTGCTGATTTGGAATGGTGACTTTTAGTAGTCTACAGTACACTTCATCCATTTTTGTGTATTTTGCGAAAGTTGTCTTGATGATGAAGATATGCTTGATTTCATGCTGGATGCTGAGATCCAACTGCAGAGTCTCTAGGAATGCCTTGCTAGTTATGATGCCTTGTATTCCTGCAAACTTAGAGCTGTCCTTTGCAACCATGGAGATATTTTGCTTGTAGTCGGAGAGTGTCATCAACTTATCATTTAGAACCAGTAAACCCGGAAGGCCTTTCTTATGTAAAATATCAACCTTGCTAAAGAATTTATGGACTCCGACATCCATATTCTGGGATTTCTCCTGCAATTGCAACATCAATCCTCTTTTGGTCAGAACTCTCTTGACCTCGAGGATAGTCTCCATCCTATCCTCAATCTTCAGGTCTTCCAACTCTTCCTTAGTCTTTGAATTAAGAAACCTGATGATTTCGTTTGCCTCTGTGGGAATTTCTCCCAGCTCTCCCTTTATCCTGTCGATAGCCTGCCTACTCCTCAACACCAGTTCATGTTGTTCAAACATGATTTTTCACCATGGTCCAGATTTCATTTATGGATTTGGAGATATCCATCCAAATGGTCTCTTTGACTTCTGTCAGTGTTTTTCCCACAACTGTCTGCTTTTGCAGCTACTGTAGCTCCTGCTTCAGTTTTTCTGATGTGTGTCTCTCTGTATTGTAGCTAACTTGGAAAGAAGATTTAGGCTCCTGGAGATTCTCTATCTCTTTTCCAACCTTTTGATTTTCGATTCTTGTAAGGTCATCTCTTCCATCGATCTTGCTAGCTCCACAGATTTTTCTAGAGTTGTTAATGGGGTGACTGATGGAAGTTCTGTTGTGGTAGTTGCTGGTGTCGTTACTATGCTAACTCCTGTGAGGGGAACTGCACTCAGTGGGATGGCTTCCATGGGTTTTTCTCGTTTCGTCTCCTTTACTAACCTTTCCAACTCTACTTCCATCTCTTTTATCTATGCATTCTATTCCATGATCAACTTTAGCATCTCCTCCTTCTCAGCTTCTGTCTCAGCCATCTCTTTGGCTTGTGAGTCTTCTGTAGCAGAAAACTTTAGTTGTTTCCTCATAGATGCTATGTCAACATTCTTTTTTTTGAGCATCTCCTTAGCTGCTTTCACATTTGAGGGGTCATACCCAGTTTTGATCACCAATTCTTCCAAAGACTTAATCCTGTTATCCTTTGCAAAAGATGATATTTTCTCCAGCTTTAATTGGGTCTAAACATTGTTCAGAGAAACTTGTAATTTTGCAGTAGTAGTGGAAGCATTGGCCAATGTTGAGAAAACCATTTCCCTAGTCTTTTTGTGCAAATCCATATGATCAGCTGGATGTACTTGCTTGGCATCAAACTCAAGTGTTGACCATTTGTAATCAGTGATTTCTTTTGGATGAAGCACCTGTGCTTGCAGAAACGCCATGTGCATTCTCCCTTTTTCTGTATCAAAAGTAGAGAGCAATCTATGTTGTGCTTTTGATGTCTGCTTCCAGAACCGAGAGTAGGTGTGACTTGTTAGCATCTCGTTCTTCTTCTTGATTAAATCATACTTCTAAAAAATACTCAACTTTGCAACCTCTTGAGTTGGCTGGTTGATCAGTGAAGTGTCAGTCTGCTTCTTGGATGAGGAAGTAGACATAATCTGTTGGCTGCGTGAGACCAATGGTGAATGATCTCCTTGCATAACTATAGTGGACTGAGTTTCTTCTTCACCAGACCTGTCAGTTGTTTGACTAGTTTTTGGCCTTTTCTTGTACACTTGGAAATCCTTTGCAGACACCTCAATGACTGAAGGTGAGACATCCTTTCTGGGTCTTTTCTCCTTTGGTACCTGTGGAGTAGTGGTTTGTGAAATAATGGTTGGATGAGATTGTTTTTCTACTTCTTCCAGAGTGTTCACCTCCCACTTTGTTTGGTTCATAAACTTCTCGATCTCTGGTTTGGGCACATGAGCGTATGGGGAACTTTTATTCCTGAATCTCATTTATGCAATAACCCCACACAGATCATATTGCCAAGGGAAACTGATGTCGAACTTCATTTCCTTGAGTAGTTTGTTTGCCTCTTCCCCGACAGCCTTACTGTTACAGATAAAGGATCCTATCTGCCCTTTAATTCTCAGTTGTGGTTTCTTCTTCAAGAATAGAAAATGTATGTCATCTGAATTGATCATTTTCCTAATGTACTCCAAGGCGAAAATTCTAACAGGCAAATATCTGGGCAGCTTATAAAGAACTAACTCACATCCATATATTCTAATCTTAGTGTGATTCTGATACAGATACCAGTCTCCCGTCTTGGCAAGGTCAGAGAGGTGTAGAATTCTTTGGATCTCTTCATTTATCCTTGACTCTGGCCTACCACTGAACAAGCTTACCACTGGGTGGTAAAACTGCTCTATGAATTGCTTGAAACTGAACTCTATTGAGTTCCTTCTCAGTAATGAAGTCCAAAAGGTAACAAGTTGTGGCTTGCCATCCTGGTCCAGATTCTGCATGGGGAAAATGAACTTATCTATTTGATAGAACATGAACATGTACGCCAGTACTGAGGAGTACCGAAACATGCCTTTTGTGGGAAACTTGAACAACTGATCGTGAATGTTGTTGGCCAGGAAAACACTGTAGTTGAACTGCACTGTGGGGCTTCCCTCAACGGAAAAAATAGATAGATAACCCAAGAATGGCTCATCTACCCATTCGTCCGAGTAGTATGCAAGTAGGCTACAAAGAGTAGAAATGATTTGATTTCCTTTTACTGAGAAAATCGATGATCAATGATCGATAAGGGGGATTGGTTTTGGGTATTCGGGCATTCTCAGGAAGGAATAGTTCGAAGATCTGTGCTCTCCGCGGAAAATACAAATTCCGATACATGTCGATTAGGACCTCAAGAGTTAAAGGAGAGAAGGCTTCAACTCTGTTTATTTGCAGCATCTGGTCAATGGCTTTGGATGTGATAGTGAACAAGGTTTCTCCGGAGGATGACATGATATTTCTCTGGTCGAGAAGGTAATGAGCCTGACACTTGAGGGCGAATTCCGGGAAATGGTAAATCTGGGGAAACATGTACAGTGGGAGATTGGACTCCCAGAGTCCAATCTCATCACTCTAGTCTAGGAAAATATCTTTGAGCCATGAATATAGCTCGGCGAAATCAAAATCACATCTTGGCTCGGATATGAGGTAGTCTTTGTCGACCAGAGGGATCTGGTTGAGATCGACGGGAGGCGGAAGGAAAGGATTTTCCTTGATTTTTGACTGTTTGGACTTTGACACCATCACTTCAATAGGTACTTGCAATTTGAAACCAAAATGTTAGTGGGTGGGTCACTGACTGCAACAATGAGGAAACCAAGCTTGTGGTGTGCGAAGAGTGTGAACAGTGTGAAAATGGTGGGGGAATGTGATTGCGTTTAGGTGAACGAGTATCCGTTGGGTGCAGGGGACAGGTCAACAAAGTAACGGATATGTTAGCCTGTATTAATTGGCCAACGGATATCTGGGGATGGGACGATGGGCCAGTGACTGGTCAAAGGTGTGTGAGGGTGACATGGAGGGTAATGAGTGGGGGAAATATGACATGTGGTAGGTGAATGGCGGACAAGGTACACTGACAGAGTAATGGGATATGACCAGTGACGAGTGGTAGTGGAGTGTGACATCACAAGATAGCAAGGAAGTGGAGTGAGATGTCATAAGGTGGCAGTGGTAAAACAAAACTGGTATGGTGGTATATCGGAGGGGGGGGGGTAGGTAGTAACTGGTTTAGAGAAAGGGGGGTCTGACATCACCGATTTGCGCCATGTTAGGATAGGGCCCGCATGGAAATACCACCATATTAGACCCCCCTCCCCCTCACCATTAAAGATAGAATGGTCGCGGGGGGGGGGGGGGTCTGAAATTTCTTGTTTGTTGTCGATCTAAGCGCCAATAGATCAATCGTAGATCTATGCGCCCTCTTTAATCTCCATATTAGACCCTCCCCCACCATTAAAGATAGAACGGTCGTGGGGGTTCAGAATTTCTTGTCGACTGTAGATCTATGCATCGTGAGATCGACCGTAGTTATATATGCACTTTTTAATTTCCATGTGCGAATCAAAATGTGAAGCCAAAACTTAGGATAGTTCTTTTTTGTGGGTTTTTGTGCTGCTTCCCTTGCATTTTGTCACCATGGGGTTAGGAAACACACTTCAAACATCAAAATCATTAATTTCCATCGAACATCATGCATGTTTTATTGAAGGAAAAAGTGGCTAGCCTATGTTCTATCCTACCTACCTACACAATTAGCCCAGATTAACCTGTTGGACTAAGATTTTACTCTACCTTGGGGCTATTTGATCAAGTTTGAACAATTTGATCAAATTTATTCACTAACTAACCTATCTACTTGGCTAAGATTAAATAGTTTATCCAAGTCTTATTCACTAAGCCTATCAACATAAATTCAAAAGACCTGACCATGATTAAACTGTATGGATCAAGTCATTATTATTGCATGGGGCTTTTATCCATTTTCTTTTATGCCCTCTTTTATTCTTTTTCTTTTTGAAAATAATTTGCAAAAATAAAATATTATTTCCAACCAAACTATATAAAGAGTAAAAAATTTCCAGTCACCTGTTGATCCTATGAAATATAGAGTTATAACACTCCCTACGAGCTATGGAAAGGAAGACCAACAAATGCGAAGCACTTAAGAGTTTTTGGAAGCAAATGCTACATCAAAAGAGAAGATGGAAGAATGGGAAAGTTTGACTCTCGCGTGGACAAAGGATTACTTGTTGGTTAATCAAGTAAAAGGAAAGCATACAAGTGTTACAACCTGAGATTGAACAAAGTTGTGGAAATCATCAACGTAACAATTGATGAAATAGGTAGTGCAAAATTAAAGGAAGAAGAAAATGAATCAATGGAACAACTTTACGAAGAAGAAGCATAAGATGAAAAAGACGAATAAGGGGAATATGAAGAGGATCTAACATAAGCAGAAGAACAAGTTCAACAAGTGCCTCCAAAGACACCTAGCAGACGAGTACATAAGAATCATTCTTCAGATTAGATTATCGAAAACAAAGACGTAGGAGTTGAGACTAGAAGAAGAATTCGTTCACCAGAACAAACACACCCAGCACTCTCATCTACAATTGAACCAACCTTTTTTGAAGAGGACATCAAAGATGAATTTTGGAATAAGGCCATGGATGAATAATTGGATCAAATAGAGAAAAATGACACTTGGGAATTGTTTCCAAGACCAAAGGATAAGAATGTGATCGACACAAAGTGGGTATACAGGAATAAGTTGAATGAAGATGGACATGTTACAATGAACAAAGCTAGATTGGTATGTAAAGGATATGCACAGGTTGAAGGAATTAACTTTTAAGAGACATTTGACCCAGTTTCCATAATGGAAGCAATCCGATTGATTTTAGATTATGCATGCTCCAAAAATATAAAGTGTATCAGATGGACGTAAAATCAACTTTTCTGGATGGGGAACTTGAAGAAGAAGTCTAGATTGAAAACCAGAAGGATTTCAGTTGTCAGAGAATGAAGATTATGTGTGTAAATTAAAGAAGGCCTTGTATGGTCTAAAACAAGCTCCTAGAGCATGGTACTCTAGTCTGGATAAATATCTACAGTAGGCAGGGTTCAAAAAAGGAAGTGCAGACAACAACCTCTACATTAAGGTAACTCAATATAGTATTTTATTAATTGAAGTTTATGTTGATGATATTATTTTTGGAAGTACTGATGACAAGTTAAGCTAGTAATTTGCAAAGGACATGCATAATGAATTTGAAATGTCATTACTTGGAGAACTATCCTTCTTTCCGGGTCTTCAGATACGTCAAAGCAGTCAAGGAATTTTTATTTCTCAAACCAAGTATATCAGAGAAATGCTAAAAAGGTTCGGAATGGAAGATTTCAAACCAATTATCGCTCCCATTCAAACCAATTGCAAGTTGAGCAAAGATGATGATTCAAAGCCTACATATCAGAGGCAATACAAGTCAATGATTGGTAGCCTACTATATGTGACAACATCCAGACCAGATGTAATGCAGGAAGTTGGACAGGTGGCATGATTTCAAGCAACACCAAAGGAATCACATCTATTGGCAGTGAAGAGGATTTTCAAATATATCAATGGAACACAAGAGTTTGGATTATGGTATCCAATAGGAAAGGATCTATCACTTATTGCCTACATAGATGCAGATTGGGTAGGTTGCATTGTTGACCGACGAAGCACCAGTGGAGCAACATTCTACTCGGGTGAGTATTTAGTATCATGGCTAAGCAAGAAATAATCATCAATATATTTATCCACAACCGAGGCAGAGTATATTGCAACAACAACATGTTGTACACAGGTCTTATGGATGAAACAAAATCTGACAGATATACAGGTTGAGTATGATGAGCCCATTCCAATATATTATGATAATACAAGCACAATTACTATCTCAAAGAACCCAGTGATGCACTCCAAGACGCAACACATTCCAATCAAGTATCACTTTCTATGGGAACTGGTTGCACAAAATAACATCAGAGTTGAATATGTGGGCACAAAAGAACAAGTGCCAGACATTGTTACAAAACCGCTTCCACGGGAATCCTTTTAATAACTTCGCCATAGACTCAGAGTTATTTCTACTCCAAAATGAATACTTTTGAATGCTTATCTTATATGTCTTAGATATACATGAGGAAGCACCATAAAGAGGACAATTCAGGTTGGGAGATCAAAAAATTCAGTTAGGGGGAGCAGTCCTGGATGGAAAGATACCTTTGCCATTGATGAAAAAGGGGGAGAGATTTATCAAATGTAGAGGACAAAGGCATGGTTCCAGGGGAAGCGTTGGTCATAGAGATGCAGAGGACAAAGGCATGGTTCCAGGGGGAGCAATGGTCACAGGGGGAGATTGTTGATATGAGTGATATGACTTCAATATTGCATGACATGACCTCAATATTGCATCAGAGTGTTGCCATCAATGCCAAAGGGGGATATTATTGATTAAATGGGTTGGTTGTCATTGATTTCAACCCTTGAAGAAAGTCCAGTAGCAAATTTCGATAGCACAATGTTTTGGGTAATGTACCCAAGTTTGTTTGATGGATAATGATATGAGTTTTACGATATTTTCAGGTAAGACTATTCCATATGAATAATACATGTCATGCCATTTCCAGTGGTATGTGGAATGTCACATAACTCCTCACGGTTAGAGATTTATGGCCATGTGAAGTTGGAGAACCCTCATGAGTCATCTAGAAGCCCCTAAAAGTCAAAGTGTTTGCAAAATAAATTATTTAAATAATAAAGTTAATGGAGAACTCCCTAAAATAAGGAAAGTGGAATGCTACATGGAATTATAAATAAGAGGCAAGGCTCTCTCATTTAATCACACTTGAACACATTGAATATCTTTTGTTGTGTGAGGCTTATTGCAAGTACTCATTGATACATCTGAAGTTGCGAAAGTCTGAGGTAGTATGAAGGGTTGACGGTGAAATTCTCAGAATTACAGCGAATACTAAAAGATCATATTTTCTGAGGCGTACGCGGGCTGCCAATGTATTAGGGTGCGTACGTACGCGGGCTGGCAGTGTATTAGGGTGCATACTTGTTGGTAAAGCCATGGAAACTTGAGAAGATGAAGATGCAAAGGTTCTAGATTCTAAGATCAAGCTCCTAGGAAGGTCTACAATTCTCAGACACATCATATCTATCCATTGGTTCAAAAGGTATGTCTTATTTCTATGAATAGTTTGATTTTGATGTATGCACGAGAAATGGTTATGGAGATTTTAGGATTCTCCCTAGAAAGACTAGTGGCTGCATGGGATCTTCTGTATAAGTCAGATCTACAGAAATACATTGCTGGTATATTTTTCATTGATACTTCTTGTTGAGGCACATCTTGTATTTCTTGGCATATGTCTAAGGGTTTTTGTGGTATATGGTTGAGAGCTTGTATTGGTTGATGTATTGAGAGGCTGAATATCAGAAAGGGTTTGAAGTCTAGATCATGTGAGGGTTATTATACTTATTCATGATTACACACACTTTTGGCACATGATTAGAGAGAGATATGTATGAGGATGCATGCATAGGGTACAAATACACTCTAGATGCAGTGACAGGTTACAGATCTATGTGAAAGAAGTTACACAGGGTCAGAAGTTTTCAGAAGAAAGAAAACCCTAGTTTTCAGAAGGCATACGCAGGTTGCATAACAATTTCGTCACGTACATACGCGGGTTGCATAATAGATAGGGCGCATACATACGCGTGATGCATAACTACATGTTGCATACATGTTGTATTTAGTTGATATATGTTCAGTTCAGGTACATATTGATTACAGGGAAGTTGTACAGGTTGGCTACAGGTTAGTGGTACAGATTGATACATTTGTATAGTGGTATATCTCACAGTGATTGTGTGACAGTGGTTCCATCATTCTACTTCTACTTCAAGGAAGTTGGACGGGGCAAGGAGAGGTGGTTGTAGCCACCCTCCGATTGTAGTCGGAGAACATAGGGGGTTGTAGCCTCCTTCTGGTTGTAGCTAGAGAATTGGGGAGTTGGATCTTCCCTCAAGTAGTAGCTTGAAAAACTAGGGGGTTGGAGCCTCCTTTCAGTTGCAGCTGGAAAACAAAGGAAGTTGGTGCTTCCAATGAATGTAATTCTTCAAGACATATAAGAAAAATAATTCCGTGGTTTTCTCCCGCTTTGGGTTTCCACGTAAAAACTCTGGTGTACTGTGTATGTGTGTGATTGCTCATTTGTTCATTGTTTATTTACTCTGTAACTATTGGATGATAATGCTACATTGATTTAACACTTGCATTTTTGGTGAAAAAGTATTAGATTACTCTATTACTGATTCACCCCCCCTCTCAGTAATCCAACAATAAGGGTTTTGATCTTGAATGAAGCACTTTTGAATATTTAAGTATCATACCGACACCTCACCAAAACTCTAATAGTTGTCTCAATTGTTCCAACTCCCTTCTAACTCACTCATTTCCTATGCACTACCAAAAACTATGCATGTTTCTTTGCCTTAACCAAAAACATCCATGCATTTTAGCCCGTGTCTTGTGTGGATTTTCATCATGGAGTGTGAAGCAACAAGATCCCTTTCTTCATTCATACCTATGCATGACCAAGAACTCTATGCACTTGGCTTAGTCTATTTTTGAATATTTCCATGGACTTATTCAAGACAATGATGATCATGCTTCCAACAAGGCCTTTAAAAAAAAAATTCAAGCACAAAAACTCAAGGGTTCTTAAGCTCCAAATAAACCAAGAAATAACAACTTGGCCATTTCAATTCTTCATAGATCCATTCGGATCACTTATCAATCCTAAATTTAATTTGGGCACAACATCTGTTTTTCCTTCATAACCATTGGTTTAAGAGATGTGGCAACTCCTTGTGCCTACACTAGTCAACTATAGAGCAATATTACATGACAATTTGTTTCTTTGGCATATGTTTGGTCATTGTTGTGATGTGAAACCATTTGTACCGACATTGGTCAATTATAGAGTAAGATTACATGCTAGGTTTTTTTTCTTGGGCATATGATTGGTCATTGTTGTATAGTCACAATTTCTAGTTTTCATGGCTTGCAATAGTCAACTTCATGGTCATATTGCGTTCCAATGTGTCTTTGAGTAGTTGATTGGGTTATTGAAACACAATGGTATTATGGATTGATTATGTTGCTTGTGTTAAAATTATACAGCCAAACATCTAATTAGTGGACACATTTTTTTGTTTGTAAATATGAAGGTTCATATTCTATGGAAGTTGAACGTTTCAACTATCCATATTTGTATATAAACATGTTTATTGTGCCTAACAAAACTAAGGTTGCAAAGTTCATTGTGTGTAATTTTTCTTTGTCCCTTTATGTGCCATTACTCCAATCTCTCTTATTCTTTAACATTGTATCAAAGCTTGTTCAAGCTCGAACTCTTTCATAAGAGGTGATGGGCTCCTAAAATACCTTCTTTCTTTCACTTCGTTTCACTATTTTATCATCATATTTGGCCATAATCCATTCCCTTCACCCTTTAAAACATACCATTTATTTAAAATACATTAATTAGAAGCATTACAAATAAATGATGTGAGTTTCTACTTTTTATTGTATTTTACATGGTTTTAACTAATTTGTAGATGATAAACTTAGTGTTATGAACATCTTGTTTTATATAGCTATACAATCCACTGAACAACTAAGAAATGGATACCATGGGGGATGCATTCACTATGTACATTATTAAAATGTTTGCATCATTGAAATATCAATTTAATAATCTTTGTTCTTTCTGATAGGTGGACAATTGTACAAACAAAAATGAAGGGAGATTGTTCCATCCAACAGATCTTGTTTTTCATAACTGAATGCAAGCTTCGTTGGAGTATTTAATCACAATCAACTCGGATTTGAGATTCCAGCGCTCATTCCGGCACCCGTTCCGGTACTTCCACAAATGGATATTTCATCACTTGATCTGGACCTCCATCTGGCCCTTATTATGGACCTCAGAGCAGTAGATTTGGCCATTAGCATACTTGCGAGCGTTTTCGGGCAAAACCAAAACATGGGTTTTTACCGATTATTGCACTCTTGTATTTCAATTTAGATAGTTAAATCTAGCTCCTATATTCGAGCTACAATTTTAAGACTCATTTCCTATTAATAGAACAATTAAACGATTTTCTGGTTTTGAGAGAGAGTCGACCCTTTCAGTGGTCGACCTCTCAGACTCTATATATACCTGAAGCCACATAACACAAAAGGGGGATTACCATGATGAGATAATTGTTGTACATGGTTAAAATGTATCACTGTTAGGTATTTATGATTTTAATATAATCTGAGTTGATGTGCTAAAAATCGTGTTTGTTTTATAAGTTGGAGTACCACGACTTCTTGGGGGCCCCACTAGTAGTCTGTGTGTTTTTATCTTACTATATATTTAGATTTATATAACTTCTCTTTTGCAGGTTACTCATTCGTACTGTGTTTCAATTATAGATTTCTTTCTTTTAATTGTGTTGTAAATATATATACTCTCCTTTGATTACTTAGGTTGTGCTTACTTAACTGTGTTCCAGGTATGTATCTTTTCATTTTTTATTACAAAAACTGTGTTTTAAAGTGTGTGTATATCCTTTGCAGGTTGATCATTTAAAAATTGCGCATATCAATTGTTCATAATCCATTAGATTGTGTTTTAAGCTAACTCCTATAGGACTGTGTAATCATTACATCTCTGTTGAGACATCTCCAGTTTAAGTGTGACAACATATTTTCTGATTTTGAATCCTTTTGAGTGATTAGTTCATAGGTTTAATTTGGTTACAAGAACATTTTTTCAGTGTATTGTCATTCCCTTAATGGAAAAGTCTTTTGTAGATTGTTTTGTAATCAATGAATTGTAAATTGAAAGCATAATGCTGATCCTTAGGATAGATTACTCTTTCGCTTGCTCAATTCACTTTCCATACCTCATTCTGGTACTGGTTTTCAATTTTTCCCTTGTACCGATTTCCACACCTTAGTTTTCTCGCATCTTAAATTTGCCAATAGCTTTAAATCACCAACGGATAGATTAATTACCTAACTCATGAGATATGATCACTCCATATCGGGTTTCTTCCTTAGGTGACAAGTTGTTCTAGTTAATTTAATCTCTTTATTAATTGAGTTTACATGCATTAGATTAGATTAGGCTATATTAGAGCTCTAGACCTGCACACACAGTGCTAGCACCTCCAAGCTTATGAGCCCCAGATTGACAACTTAATGTCGAAATAGATAGTATATATTTCACTCGACAAGAGGGGTCTACGATCATGGGAGTTTTCTAGAGCATAATCTTTTGTAGATGAGAGTGGATTTTTTCTTGTGATAGTTTTGGTCATAATTTTGATTTGTGTTTGATGTATGAAACTATGCAAGAAATAAGCATGCATTGTTTAAGTATTGTTGTTCTTGTGAATATGAAATTCCCACTATATTTTTATGCAATGTTAGAAGTCATTCATGCCCCAATTTACATGTTGCATGCTAGGTACATGGTCTACATGTGTTCTTGCTACTCAAGCATGGTGATATGCTTATAACGAAGTTGTACATTCTTTTGATTGTTTCATACTTGTTTGTTGAACATCAAACTTGTTTTGAAAGCGTTGATATTGAAATATGGAAGTGACTAGTTGTGTTGTTTTGAAGAGGTGACATGCCCTGATAATGCACATTTAGAAAGGTGACTATAATATTTTTTCCTTTTTTCCCTTGTAACTACGCACTTAAAACCCCTAGAGACTTCACTATCATTGACGGGTGGTAACCATGGTAAATCATTGACATAGACTATAGTGCGCCTGACCTGGCAAGGACATTGAGTATTAACATATCATAAATATTTGGTCTGAGACTTGACCTAGAGACCTCTCATTTCGATTCACAACACTCAAGCTAACCCATCAAGCTAAAGGTGACTACAATCTACCTCCAAGTATGATAACTTTTTTGGGTGATAAAAGGTTTTGCTTACATGAGTGTTGTAGTAGTGCCCAAACTGTAAACCTTAAATCTCATCGATGGAAGAGACGATGAGCCTATTGCAGAGCATGCATGGGTTCTGGTGAGAGGACCAAGTGTACATGATTTATTGGTTTTGCGAATGTTATTGATGATTAGAGGCATCATTAATTTGATACTTAGTTATGCCGAGGATTTGTTGTGAGGGATCTCTCATTGGTTAGATGATTCACTCTAGAGGGAGTGCCAAAAATATATAACTAGACATCCAACCAAATGGTATATTTTTCATTTTGTTTTAATTTGTAGATATGGTAGTTCATATTCTATGGAAGGATAACCTTTCAACCATCCATAGCTGTGTATACACATGTTCACTGTGGGTAACCAACAAAGATCCATCAAGCACTGATCCATCAAGCACTGAGAGCGATCAAATCCCTTGAGGTGAAAACCTTTTTTAGAGTGCAAAACTTGAGGAAACATTTTCACCTTGATAGAAACCGGCCACTCCAGGCATAGTCGCCTCACCAGGACCTCCTCTTTTCTTTGGCCCGAAGAGCGTGAATGCTCCTCCAACTCCTCTCGGGAGTTATCATTACCCACAGTTCTCCTTCGGAAAATCTCCCCTTTGCTTCTCGGGAGATCAGGCCTCGCGGTGTCGCGAAACTCGTTCACAAACCTTGTGCAATTCCAAATACCGATCCCCGATGGGTCAACGGGTCAACGCTCTCTACTCCCGTAAGGAGTTCCCCTATCAGGAAATCGCTATCGGCAATGTCAACACTCTGACTTTCCAAACCCCGAGCTCCGAGGTGCCAATCTTCCGATACAACGCCACCTGGATTCCACTATATCTCGAGGTCCCACACTGCCACGTCGCCTTTAGGATTTCGCGGATCGCGAATCCACGATACAAGTCCCTGCTGTTGAAAACTCCGAACGCCGGAAGCTGAACCCCGACCTTCCGGGATCGCGTGCCACCTGTCCTTGTCACAATCGACGGTCCCGATTAACTCGGGAAATCGCGACTCGCGATTTCAACGGCTCTACGCCTTACCTCGTCAATTGCCGAATGCCAAACCCCGATGGGATTTTGGCCTTCACGCGCCAAGGCGTTAGCTCCTGCGTAGCTTCTCCACGACGTTTTCAAGTCATCGATTCTCTTCCTCTTGAAGAGTCCTTCACTCCGAAGCTTTTCCTGCTCAAACTTCTCATGGTCCTTTTTCCCGGAAATCCCAAGGGACTATTCCTCCTGAGCTTCACCAACTCTGATTCTTCAAAGACTTCTGCGTAAGCTTCTTACGCTCGACCTTCAACCACTTTCAAGGGTTGAACTCAGCCAGACTCTATGTCCTCCTGACAATAGCAGTCCTGTCTTTTTTTTCTCAGACTCGCCTCTGAGACTTCAATCTAACCTGCACTTCACCTGCACGGTTCGAATAAACCAACACAATTCCGATAGAGGAGAATAAGAGTTTACCTGTAGAGCCCCCTCAACGCACTCTATGCGGAGGAATTCGACTGCACTCTATGCAGGAATCTCCTGGCTCGAACAAAGAAACAATTTGAAACTTATTCTCGCCTCTCTCCCAGATTTCTAATCTGCCATGAAATTACATATGCAACATATACAACGAAGGCATAACAAGAAGCAAGTATGCAACAACATAATATCAACAACACACAAAGAATAATCACAACCATGGAATTGAATCAAAGTTTTCCTATTAATTCAAAATCTGTACATGGGGATTCTTCACCAGTTCTCTGCTTTGCTCTCTCCTTGCTCCTGAATGCTAATGCTGCTTCGAATATATCCCTACAATAATACAAAGGAGGGTGCCTATATTCCATTTTCCCTCTCGAAAGCAAAACTGTCTAATCTAGACTTAATTAATTTATCTACTTGCATTAAATCTAATAAATGCCTCAGCTACCTAAGCACGAGAGCTTATCTGCTCAAGGTCCGTTACAATTTACAAGTGCGCTTCATTACACCAATGCATTAATGTTTGGTGCACCAAATATCAAAATATTTCAAAGTTTGAATGTTGGCGCTCTCCAGCTGTCTTTTCTTTGTTCTACGCGCTGGCTTGCTTGATGAGTGAGCGATGCTCCTGCATCATACTCCTCGGCTCAAAATATTTCATGGGCTCCTGTCCATGAGCTCCTTTACAGTCTGCCCATGCTTCTGTATCACTGCTTCTGTCTCCCAGCTGGCATCCTCGACTGGGTGATTCTTCCATTTCACCAGGTATTTAAAATACTGCTTTCTCCTGGTCTTCCTGCCTACTCGCTTGTCCAGAATACACTCCATCTGAGGCTTCTGTGCAACTAGAAATTGTTTTTGCCACTGGACCATTGGTTCATCAGTTCCAGTTTCTGCTTCCTCAGCCCTGTATGGGTATAAATCCAAAATATTAAAAATCGGAGATATCCCGATGCCCTCCGGCAACTCAAGCTCATATGCATTCTCCCTGAATTTCTTCAGGACTTTGCATGGCCCAATCTTCTTCATCTTGAGCTTGTTGTATGTTCCCCTCAGAAACCTTTCTTTCCTCAGGTGCACGAGAACCATATCCCCAACTTCAAACTGAAGTTGTCTCTTCTTCTGATCGACTCTGCGCTTATACTCTTGATTTGACTTCTGTAGTCGCTGCTTCACCTGTGTGTGAAGTTACTCCATCGCTTCAGCGAACTCTTCAGCCCTCGCGCTGCTGGTTTCAGCCTGTCCCGACTCCCTGAGCTCAGAAACTCCCCTCGGCTGTGTCCCATACAAAATCTGGAATGGACTCTTACCTGTGCTCCTATTCACAGAGTCATTGTAAGAAAACTCTGCCTGTGGCAATATCTGGTCCCAACTGCTGTGGTGCTCCGTCACCAAGCTTCTCAACAGATCTCCCAGACTTCTGTTGACTACTTCCATCTGTCCATCTATCTGCGGATGGTATGCTGAGCTAAAAGCCAAATTAGTGCCCAGCTTCTTCCATAGGGTCCTCCAAAAATGACCTATGAATTTTGTGTCCCGATCCGAGACTATGCTCCTCGACAATCCATGCAATTTGACAATTTCTTTGAAAAATAAATTCGCGATGTGGGTTACATCGCTGGTCTTATGACACGGTATGAAATGTGCCATCTTCGAAAACCTGTCCACCACGACAAAGATGGAATCCACTCCTCTTTGTGTTTTTGGCAGTCCTAGCACAAAATCCATACTGATCGCCTCCCACGGCCTCTCAGGTATGGGCAATGGCTGATAGAACCCTGTGTTCTGCTTTCATCCCTTCACATGTTGGCATATCCTACATCTGTCAACAAACCATTTGACATCTGTGTGCATCCCCGGCCAATAATACGATTCGCTCAGCTTGGCGAATGTCTTGTCATGTCCAAAATGACCTGCTAAGCCTCCCCTGTGTTTTTCCTTCACCAAATTCTCCCGCATGGAGCAATCTGGAATGCACAGCTGATTGCCCCGAAACAACAATCCTTCCTGGATCATGAAATCTATCCACGGGCTCCGATCCCTGAGAACCGGATTTTCAGCTGCTTCATAAGCGTCCTTGAAGTCTGCATCACCTGCATACATATCCTTCAGATTCTCAAAACCCAGCGTCTTGACTCTGAACTCCTGCAGAAATAAAGATTTCCTACTCAAGGCATCAACCACTTTGTTAGCAGTCCCTGAAATGTGCTTGATCACAAATGTGAAATTTTGCATATACTCTACCCATTTCGCATGCTTCTGGTTTAACTTCTCCTGTTGACTCACGAACTGCAATGCGTGATTATCGCTATATAACACAAATTCTTTGGGTATTAAGTAATGCCTCCACTTTTTCAATGCCTGTATGATGGAATAGAACTCTTTGTCATACGTAGAGTATTTCAGTTTAGCATCATCCAGCTTCTCACTGTAATATGCAACAGGTCGGTCATCTTGACTTAAGACCCCTCCAACAACATACCCACTAGCATCACATTTCACCTGAAATGTCTTCTGGAATTCAGGAAACACCAGAATTGGTTTCTCTGTTATCTTCTGCTTCAACAGATTGAAGCTCCTCTCAGCCTCTGCTGTCCAGTGAAAAACCTTGTGCCGTTTCTTCACTGTATCCATCATTGCTGCACTAATTCTACTGAAATTCCGAATGAATTTTCTGTAGAAACTAGCCAATCCATGAAAACTCCTCACCTCAAAAACATTCCTCGACGATGGCCAATTCCTGATCACTTCCACCTTCTCAGGATCCATCTTCAATTCATTTGCCGAGATTACAAAACCCAAGTAAATGAGTTCTGTTTGCATGAAGGAGCACTTCTTCAAATTTATCAGCAACTTCTCCTGCTGTAGCCTCCTCATTACGATGGCCAAATGTCTCAAGTGTTCAGCTCTGGTTTTGCTGAAAATTAGTATGTCGTCTAGATACATGACCACAAATTTGCCAATGAATTCCCACAAGACTTCATTCATCAGCCTCATAAATGTGCTCGGCGCGTTTGTCAAGCCAAACGACATGACCAACCATTCGTACAAACCTTCGTTTGTCTTGAATGCTGTTTTCCATTCATCTCCTTCTCTCATCCGGATCTGATGATATCCGCTCTTGAGATCAATCTTTGAAAAATAATTTGCCCCACTCAGGCAATCCATCAAGTCATCCATTCTTGGTAGTGGAAATCTGTACTTGATGGTGATTTTATTTATCGCTCTGGAGTCTGTACACATTCTCCAGCCTCCATCCTTCTTTGGACTTAGTACTGTCGGAACAACACATGGACTCAGACTCTCTCTGACCAGTCCTTTGTCCTGCAGATCCTGTACCTGCCGTTTGACTTCCTCGTTCTCTTGAGGTGTCAACCTGTATGCTGCCTTGTTTGAGAAACTTGCTCCGGGTATGATATCAATGTGGTGACTCACACTCCTCATCGGTGGCAACGAATGAGGTAGTTCATCCACGATGATATCAGCAAACTCTCCCAGTAGTTCCTGAATCTCTTCCGGCAAGTCATCCACTCTTGTGCTTGTCAGAACGATTCTCAGTTTCCTGACAACAAAGAAGTGTGGATCTTCATTCTTCTCCAGCTCGGTGAGAAGCTCTTTCCCACTCATGAGAAGTATCTTGCTGGTTACTTCCGACTTCACTTCTTTATATTTTATCGGAAGCAATCTATGGGTTCTCCCATCCTTCTCCAAGGTATATGTGTTCATCCTCCCATCATGAACAACATTTCTATCATACTACCATGGTCTACCCAGCAATATGTGACATACGTCCATGGGAATAACATCACACAGAATCTCATCATGATAATTCCCAATTTTAAATTTAACTAAGCACTGTTTTGTGACACTTACCCAGTGTCCTTTCTGTAACCACGAGACTTTATATGGACTCGGGTGCTTAGTTGTCTCCAGCTCCAGATTTTCCACCATCTCGGTCGAAACGAGATTGTCAGTGCTCCCACTGTCAACTATGACCTTGCACTTTCTATCTTTGGCTGTGCAAGCGGTCCTGAACAGTCTGCTCCTCTGCACTGAGCTGTCCACCTCTTTCTCAGGTGCCAACATAATCTTATGCGTCCCAAGCGATCTTCCGCTATCCGCATCTTCATTCTCAGCATTACGCCTTTGCGCCTCAGTGATGTGAGCTTCACTTCTGTCCATCTTCCTGTCTGGACAGTCAACGGCTTTATGTCCGTCTTTTCCACATGTAAAACATGTGATGACTCCACCTCGGCCTCTTCCTCTACCTCTGGTACGAGGAAAAGTGTTCACGTCAGCATAACCTCCACCCTGCTCTGTATGCTGCCTCCTCGGCTCAGCATATTGTTGCCTCTGTTGTGAGGATCCACCTCTTTCAGCTTTTCCCTGAGGTCTCTTCCAATCCTCCTTGGGATTTTGAGTTCTTTATGGGGCAACTGCTTTGCCTCGGGGCTGGCTCCTGCCTCGCCCTCGCTGTCCCTTCTTGCGGCTCAGCTTTTCTTCGGCTTTTAGAGCCATCTGGTACGCATCTTCCACTGTTCGGATGGTAACCATGCTCAGCTCGTCCTGAATTTTGTACCTCAATCCATTCATCTATCTCGCCACCTTCTCGTCATCACTTTCCCGATGACCAGCTCGAATGTTGAGCCTGTAAAATTCCTCGGTGTACTCCTTCACCGTCATCAACTTCTGTCTCAGGTTCTGCATTCGCCTGAACAGAGTGATCTGATAATCTCTGGGGATGAATTTCGCCTTCATCTTAGCGATCATCCTATCCCAGCTCTTGATCTTTTGTTTGCCCTTGGAACGTCTGTCTTCCTGCAGCTCGTCCCACCATAAGGATGCATGCCCCTTCAACTTTGAGACAGCATGTCTTATCTTCTTATCCTCTTCAATATCTTCGTAATCGAAGTAGGTGTCGAGTGCTCGGATCCAATCCAGCAACTCTTCCGCGTCTAGGCTCCCCTCATAGATGGTAATGTCCATCTTTGTCTTCGAGCTCATCCTGGAGATGGCTCTGATCAACCTCTTTGTTGATGCATCCTCTGCTGTGACCTCTTCGACATCGTGCCCAGCTTCCTCTTCCACTTCGAAATCACTGAACTCTCCTGCACCGACTCCACGCCTTTAGGTGGTCTCCATTTCTTCGAGTCTCGCCCTAAGATCCCGTATTTGACGCTCCATCTCTGGATTCCCTGCCGGTCTTCCTCTCCTTCGGGCATCCCTGTCTTCACGATCAGGTGACTGCCTTTCTCTTCTGGGCGGCATTATGAAATCCGCTTCTCTCTGCTACCTGAACAAAGAGAAATCTTATCCCGCTCTGATACCACTTGATAGCAACCGGCCACTCCAGGCACAGTCGCCTCACCAGGACCTCCTCTTTTATTTGGCCCGAAGAGCGTGAATGCTCCTCCAACTCCTCTCGGGAGTTATCATTACCCACAGTTCTCCTTCGAAAAATCTCCCCTTCGCTTCTCGGGAGATCGGGCCTCGCGGTGTCGCGAAACTCGTTCACAAACCTTGTGCAATTCCAAATATCGATCCCCGATGGGTCAACGGGTCAACGCTCTCTACTCCCGTCAGGAGTTCCCCTATCGGGAAATCGCTATCGACAATGTCAACACTCTGACTTGCCAAACCCCGAGCTCTGAGGTGCCGATCTTCCGATACAACGCCACCTGGATTCCACTATATCTCGAGGTCCCACACTACCACGTCGCCTTCGGGATTTCGCGGATCGCGAATCCACGATACAAGTCCCTGCTGTTGAAAACTCCGATACAAGTCCCTGCTCTCCAGCTGTCTTTTCTTTGTTCCACGCGCTGACTCGCTTGATGAGTGAGCGATGCTCCTGCATCACACCTCAAAGGATTTGATCCCTCTATGTGCTTGATAAATCTAGACTATTTACATTCATGAAAGGCCACATAAAAAAATTAGATGATCATTGCTACCCCCTCACTTCTAGGGTTAACTAGAGGAGAAATGTTTCTCCATGATCCACATTTTAGACAACATATCCGATGATGTTATTCTGGACTCTCCAGAGACAGTTTCCCACAAATGCCTTCATTTTCTCAACTAAGATAACTCATATGATATGGTGCATTACACATTGAGGTATATTGTTCTGACACTTGATATCGAGTGATAATATCAATACTTGAGGCATGAAAATGGTGATCATGGGTTGAATTGGATAATGAGCCATGGTGCTTCGAATTTATACCCTTTTCCTTATCTCACCTTGGTTGTAATCATCATCTCCTAGTCAAGTGTTCTCACTCTTGGGCAACGTTGTACTAATGGGGGGCCTTAATGGGGGTAACGTGTCCATATCCATTACCAATAATGACATATTACATATATGCTTTATGCATTGTCCTTTATTTTGGGGTGGTCATTACATGTATCCCAAAAAGGCCTCTGCTTCACAATCCCATCAGAATAAAGGGCTTGAATGCTCGAGGCTGATGCAACTTTATGAAAAAATGATATAGAAAGAGAAAAAACCCTAATTCAAAATGTGGCGTAAAGAAACAAACAAGAAAATCAATTTATTAAAAACTGAGAAAGAAAGAAGAATGAGCTCCACCCCCTCACAAAGAGGCCATCACCCCAAGTCCTATGCAATGAAATATCTTACCTCGCTGCCTAAACACTCCCTCTACAAAGGCACTAATGAGGATGACTATTATACATGGACTTTCATGTCAATGGAATCCACCCCATGAAGCAAGCCCCAATCCATACCGCATACCATAGCACATACTCTTTGATGGGTTCCTTGGGACAAACTTCTTGGTTTGGGTACTAGCACACCTAATAGGGGTTAATAATGATCCTCTCACACCTAGACTTGACAAAATGTATAACTTTGTAAGCTAGTGTCAAGTCTGAAGATGATACTTTATTAGATCTATCTAATGGATTTTGTATTGACATGACTTACTTTATATGTTGTGTTTGAATTGTGTACTTTGCCTCTGATTCCTTATGATGCATTGAACCAGATGATCCCCCCCTCAGATGATGGATTACACATAGCCACATGTATGGTTGATACTAGGATCCTTTGGAGTATATTGAGGGGATACTAGCACTCTTTATGGAGGTTGTCCCCACCACTCCAGAGAGGTCATTTTTCACTCCTAAGAGGACATTAGTCCTTTTGATGACATGGCTCCATTGATGAGACACTCTAGAACACATGGGGTATGACCTTGAGTTCTTTGATGATAAGACATTGCATGTTGATAATGACTAATTGATGGGATGTTCCACCTTCTCTTGAGAACATTAGATCCTTGCTTGAGGACGTTGCACTTGGAGAGATGATGTGGCACCTTTCTATTGGTGATGGTACCCTTTGATGATGGGACGTTGCAACTTTTGATGACGGGGCACCTTGATGTGAATTTTGGGGCTTCTTGATGATGGTATGACACTTTTTGATGAGACATCAAACCCCTTGGAGGCACGGGGCACCTTGATGTGATGTCTTGGGGCTTCTTGATGATGATATGGAACCTTTTGATGATACCTCACAGCCTTTGGGTGATGAGGCACCTCTTGGAGATGAAAAGTTGTACCCTTTAATGGAAACATTTCACTATTTGTGCTAGATCTCTCGTATAAATAGAGAAACATTTCTCATTTTGTAAATCATTGATTTTTGTGGAGATTTATCACTACTTGTCTACTTCTACTTGTTCTCTCTCATGAAGGATGTTATGGATGGTTAGTTAGAGTGATTTTTTAGAGGAATTCTCATGGATTCTCTACTATTACTTGGGTGATCACTAGAAACTAGGGTTTTGATGGATGAAAGATTTATTGATTAAGGGTTTCTTTTTATCTTGTGGTTATGTTTATGAGTGCATTTAAGTGTGATGTTTATTCTCTAGTGTTGGCTTAGCATTCTCTTGGATTATTCTTAAACAAACCTTTCTTGTAAAAACCCTTGGAAGGTGATTAGTGGGGGGCCTTCCCTTGATTTGTCCTTTATCATTTTAGGAGGAGATCCTAGGGTTAGTAGTGGACAACCTCTAGGTATCACCTTAAGAAAATACACATATTTTTCTCCAAAGGAATGCTTAATTGAACTCATATGCCACCCAAAAATGGTAGGCACTACTCCTTTTCTCCCAATATCCAATCATTAATGCTGAAAATTATTTTCTTTTATTGTTTTTGGGTTAAATTTAGGGTTTTATTGCAGTAAATTTTCATCTCTAGCCATAAAGACTAAGACGTTTAGGGTATTTAGGCATACTATTGACCTAAATTACACTTTTGAAACCCTAGTTTATATTTATGAAGTTATATAACAATCATATAAAGAGAAATGTCTAGGGTTTTAGGGTTGCTTATTACTCTTTAATTTTCTGATTTTGTTTGTAATTGAAACCCTAATTTAGCCCATTGTTTAGCCCTCTTGATTTACTGAATTATTGCATGTTAAAGGGCTATTTATTTGTTGCTATAATAAATTACTTTAATGCTATAATATTATATCTGTTTTAACTATTTTACAACAACCCTAGATTTTTTCTTTATTTCTAGCATTTGGGGATCCTTTTGAGCGTATACTTGACATAAAAAAAAAAAAAAATCAAATTGACCTAGATCCTTTTTACTTTAAATTGAGAAATTGTCATGTCTCACCACCTCATTAAAAGTTTGTATATCCTTTTCATTGGTGGTAGTTTGAGTAGTCACCCAAAGGGGCCCTAGACTTGATTGTGTCTTGCCTAAGGATTCTTGAAGGCTACTGGAGAAGCCTCCCTTGTGTTAGACACTATTCCTTTGCTAACAAGAGGGAATTTGTTGCCTGGTGATAGTGGTAACATTTTTCATGTTCCACTAGTCTTGGTGCCTTGTGAAGTATTTGCACTTGGTGCTAGACTGTGTGGTAACAATCATTATTATGTATATGTATATGTTTTAGATTAATTTAATCCTTTAAAATTTACAAATTATCATCTATAACCTAGAGAGTATTGTCAACAAGGGTACTTCAAAAGTTACATGAGGAATAAGGTGAGTAGTAATAAAGTAACAATATTCAATGATAAAGAAGGTGAATTGTAAGAAAGCAATATGATGCATATAATTAATAACAGATAAATTACATGGTGATATTTTCAATCTATATTCTTCAACATTTATTATAGCCACAACTACTAGCTTTTTATTTTGAATATGAGCGAATGAAAAAGGAGGTTCAAATTGAAGACCATTCAAACCTTTAAATTGAGACATTGTAGGAAAGGTCATACCTTGCCTCTCTTTCTTTCCAATATTAATAATTTCTTTCTCCAATGTCATTCATTGCCACTGCTTAAAACACTAAAATCAATTTTATCCATTCTATGCACACTAAAATCAATGCAATATAGTAAGAGAAATGCAATAAACAACTTGGTGAAAATTTATTGACTTTATGAACATTGAAATCTATGGAATAAAATGAACTCAATTCATGAAGCATTGAAACCAATGAACTGAAATCTATTTTACCCATTGTGGAAACACTAAAGTCAATGCACTATACTAAGAGGAATGCAACAAACAACCTATTCCATTGTACACACATTGAAATCAATGTTAGTATCCATGTTGCATTCATATATGCATTATGTGCATGTTGTGTGTTGTATTGTTTGTAAGTTATAATGGTCCTTTTATAGTTTCTAAATCAATGCACTGAATCGTTTTGCATTGAATCATCAATGAAATAAATGCACTAATCAAGAAGAGTAATGGAAAGGCAATCTAGGTGGTCATGGGTATATTCATTAGAGGATCATTGGCCCATGTTTCTTCCATCTTCACAAAGGTGATCCATACACAAATGTCACCAACTGTGGAGCTAAACTCATCTCTCTCACTCTTCCTAATACTAAAGGTAATGTTACCCATAAACCTTATGCTACCCTTCAATGCCTTTACCATACTTTTAGTAATTTCATCACATTATTCATATTAATGTCTACAAATAATCTAGGATATGTTGCTCTTAGATACATCTCGTTTGTCTCATACATGGTATAAAATTAAATGTCACTATATTTATTCACATTTCCAATTCCATTTCGCTACTCCATTCACTACTCAAGAATTTTCTTTGGTCATGTACACTTACCATTTCCAATAATTGGTGTATCTCTAGAAATATTCCCAAAAACCAAACTTTGTAGCTACCAAATTCCATCCCATAACATGGATATTTGATTCAATTATTACGGGTATGAATCCTTTGGATTAACTGAATTGTAGAGGTTGTAGAGAGAATGAAATTGTACATGATATCCCACTTAATTTAGTACCAATCATATAAGTTAAGATCAATATTGAGCCAAATGCTATCCAATATATCTCTAAACTGGCTAGAGTTCAACTAAAGAAGGTAATCTCAAGTGACAATAATGATACATCCTGGACACTATATGTGTTAAATGGAAAATAAGTGGTATCTAATGGACCCATGTAATGCATACCAAAATTGTGTTTTCCTTAGTCTGCAATATTCATTATTGGTTTAACTCTAAATGTTTGAGATTGATCAACACAATTGTAATATCTTGGTGAAATGATTAATTACTTTAAGTAATTATTTCCTTCCCTTAAATACCTACCTCCTATATTTATGCAACTAATTCCTATATTCATACAATCAAGGAGTGTTCAACTATAACTCTTGATCCCTATCATTGAGGAAGTGGAAGAGTTGGATTAGGACTCTTCCTTTCCCTCTTGTTCATTCATGCAAAATAAATAATTTGAATTAGGAAGAGAATATTGAGAGAAAAAAAGAGTTCTTGATGAAAAAAGAGCAGGCCATCTATCATACGATTCATAAAGAGATAAAATAATAATTGTCATGTGGGATTGTTATCCCCCACTTCTAGGGATAAATAAGGAGATGATGTCTTGAGGCCCTTATGTTGCAGACATGGAGTACCGAGAAGTAGATGAGCAGGCAGGGGCCCCTATCATACCACACATCACCATCCGATCAATGGTAGCAATGTCCACCACACAAAGATTGGCCCAGAAAGGAAAACATGTCTTTCTTCATGAGGTAACAAGCATGGTATCGTGGTAAGTGTCATTTTAATATTTGAAGCATTTGAACATGTTGCAAAGGATCCTTTCTTGATTTTGAAAAATTTGCTTGGAAATTATGCCTTTTGCCCTATTTTATCACGGTGAGTGTCATGGTTTCCTAGTAAGTGGCCACCCTCAGAGAAATGGTTGATACTGAGGGTTTTCCTTGAAGGATCATCGTATCATTCCCGCTCATACTTTCCACCTTCCATCACTTCTTCCCTTCTGTTTCCCCATATTTTATGTTTTCAGGCTTATTGACCCAAGAAGGGTATGTACCTCATTTCATTGGAAGAAGGGGCCACTAGGCTTGGAGGTGATTTGAAAAAAAAACATCATGCAATAAGATCTAGCCTTGGGATCCCGAGAGCAATGAAAAACCTCTCCAAAAAAAAGTGAGGGACCCATAAAATAAATAACTAATTAATTAATGTTGATTTCCAAGGTAGAGCGTTTGTGGGCTATGCATTTCCTTTTTAGTGCCCCTTATTGTCTTCAACTTGAAAAACATGCAAACCAAGGTAGATTTTATGTGGGCTATTCATTTCCTTTTCAGTGCCCCTTATTGTCTTCAACTTGGTAGTAAATGGCTAATAAAGAGTTTTGAAAAATATGATTTAAAAATAAAAAGAGGAAAATGATGTGGCCATCACTCAAAAAATTCACCCACAAAGGAGACAATATGAGCCCTTGTATGTCATGAAACCCCATAACTAGAAGTCTAACCTCATCCACTTCACATTCATTACATACCCTAGAAAGGATTCTCCTTGGGAACACCCCCTACTTGAGGAATTGGTTCACCCAATATGGCATTATGACACCCCTCCTATATTTAAATTTGGCAAATTGTATAAGGTATTTAAGAATTTGTTTATTTTGAAAAGGGGGAATTTTATGCACAGGTTTGGGTGGTTCTTTTATTAGATATGGATTACTTTTCATGATACTTATGACTTGTGGACCCTTGGAGGGCATGCTTATTTGTCTTTGCAAGTCCTTTACAGGTGAAATCTAGATCATGAAGGCACACAGTAACTTGGAACTTCATTGGGGCATGAAGCCCATAGATTGGATGATGCACCTCCTCTCCCTAGACACATGTT
>ML786624.1:157229-205100 GCA_009831015.1 Picea engelmannii
ATTATTTAAATAATCCACCTTGACTTTGTCACTTTACTTTATCATTTAAATAATGATTTCTTCTTTTAGGTCACTTTGACTTCTTTGACCTTGGGGGCTTCAAGCCTTCATGTGGGGGTCCTTCATCTTCGTAAGGCCATAAAGCTCAAACCATGAGGAGTTATGTGACATTCCACATACCACCAGAAATGCCATGACAAGCACTATCCATCTAGGATATTTTCACCAACAATTTCCTTGATATTCATCTCATTATTTCACATACAAGCATGGGTCCTCCAACCATTCTTCTAAGATAACTCAATCTGTAAAATGTCTTTCCGTGAGGGATTTCACCATAAGGGGACCACTTTGGAGTTCATCCATTTGTGCACCTTATCAATCATGATAAGAAAATAATGAGAGCAAGGGTCCTCCAACCATTCTTCTAGGATAACTCAATCTGCAAAGTGTCTTCCCGTGAGGGCTTTCACCATAAGGGGACCACTTTTGATTTCATCCATTTGTGCACCTTATTAATCATGATAAGACAATAATGAGTCATCTATACATTTTTCCAACAATGCATCATATACCAATGAAACCACAACGATCCATCTTCATCATGTATCAATGACAACTCATTGATCCATCTTCATCATATCAATGACAACTCATTGATCCATCTTCATCTATGCATTCTCATCAAGGAAAATACATATTATATTACATCAATCATCAATCAATCAATCTTTTGACATCAATCAATCACTTGACATCAATCAATGACATCAATAAATCAAACCATTGGCATCAATGACAACATGCTGCAACACATGTGAAGAGGAATGTTTCCTTTGGAGGCACTTAGACACTGTGAGATGGCCATGTCCCATGTCATTGCATCCCAACGATGGTTGTGGAAGGCATAAAACTTCACACCTTATGCAAGTAAGATGATTCACCTTGTCCAAACCACACCTCCTATCGAAGCTCTACGTGTTACCAAGACATATCTCGAAGAAAAAGAAATAAAAGTTGATGTTGAAGCTGCTAATCATATGGTTAAGTACATAAAGAGAAAAAGGGTACCACAAGACACTAAGAAACCTCTTTCTATAATAAAGAAAAAATTAGATCTTGAAGAGGTCTTGGCAGCAAGAAAATCTGAAGAAGAGTTATTGAGACATGCCCAAATATTTATCCCTCGAGTCCACAAGACGTAGGAGGCAATTGACATCAATTTATGCTAAGAAAATAATGTTAGAGAAAGGGAAGATCTCCCTGTAATCATTCCCGCTGGGCAAATCTGAAGTCACCCACCTTTTCTGGTCACTTTGAACATAAATCACCTATCTTTCCACAATTGTACTTTGAACTCCGGGGCTTCCACAAATGTCATGACAATGCACTTTGTCAAAAAAAATGGATTAAAGATAAGACGATCTTACAAGAATATCTTTCATATGGATGTAAGGAAAATTCTGGTCTGTGCGGTTATTGGGGATTTGGACACAAGCCTTGAACAATCTCCAGACTTGTCTTTCCTGATAAATGTCACAGTCATTGATGTAAGAAATGGGGGCTACTATTGTCAAAGGAGTGGACAAATAAAATTAGAGGGAGTGTTCATCATAAATTTTCTTATATCTTCATCCCAAATTCCAATGGGGATCTTGTTGTCTTATACCCTAAGGCCCCTGTCACTAAAAATAATGGGAACTATGCAAGTTTGTTGCATAAAATCCACGTTGTTAGTGAAGAAATTCACTGCACACAAATCTTATCAAACTCTCTATTTTAGGATGAAGAGAAAAGGAATGGGTGTTGGGCCTTGGAATTTGACAAGGCACATTCAAGTGCAAGATCATGTGCTAGAATAGTCTTAATATTGCCAAATAAGGGAGTTACATGTTTCTAGAATAGGCTTGAGTTTGATTGCACTAATAATATTGTTGAATATGAGGCCCTTATCTTGGGTTTGAATCTCACCATTGATATGAATATTAGGTCCTTACATATGGGAGGAGATTTAGATTTGATTGTTTCCCAAGTTAAGAGAGACTTTTCTACCAAGAAACCAAGGCTTAGACAATATAGGGATGTTGTGTGGGATGCTATGAAGATTTTTAACACTTTTTCAATCGAATCCATCCCTATAGAGGATAATTCCATGACATATTCCTTGGTTGTTTCTGTTTCCACCCTATAATCTTGTGAAGAGATTATCCTTTAGAAGGTGGAAGTAAATTTTAGGCCTTCATTTCCTGACAACTTAGAACATTGGCAAGTTTTTGATGATGAAAAACAGATTTTGCATTTCCTCCAAAAAGCGGGTGAATTTTCAGAGACTTAGATAAACTTACTGAATAAAAGGGGGGAAATCAAGGTCGTAGACTTTCCTGAAAATTCCTGGCAAGAGGGTTGGACCCCCTAGAAAGGATGTTTGATCGAAATGACATGTACAAGGGGAAACCGACAGATAGGCAAGAAGATGAAATTACAGAGTTTAATATTGGAACTGAGGCATCTCCTAAATTAGTAAATCTAGGAAACAAAATAACCCCTATCGAAAGGAAGGAGTTACTAGCTCTCATCAGAGAGTTAAAGGATATCTTCGCTTGGTCATACAAGGATTTGAAAGCTTACTGTGGAGATGTCATACAACATGCTATCCCCCTCAAGGAATATGCAAATCCTTTCAGATAGAAACTAAGGTATATCAACCCAAATATTTCACCTCAAGTTCAGAAGGAATTGCAAAAAAAGGTGGAAGCAGGAATATTCAAATCCACCAGATACTCATCTTGGGTATCCAACCCCGTGGTCGTCCGAAAGAAGACTAGTGACATCAGATTGTGTGTTGACTTTAGGAACTTCAATCAGGGATTGCTCAAGGATAATTACCCTTTACCAAACATGGAGCATCTTTTGCAAAGGGTTATCGAAGCATAGATGATGTCCATGCTTGATGGTTTCTCAGGATATAAAAAAGTGTTAGTAAGGGAGGAGGATCAATTTAAGACTGATTTCACTACCCCATGGGGAAACTATAAGTATTTACGAATTCCTTTCAGACTAACTGATGCCAGGTCTACCTTTCAATGCGCCATGGACTATGCTTTCAGGGACTTGGTAGGGAAAATTATAGAAATTTACCCAGATGATTTGACTGCCATTTCCAAAAACAGGACTCAACATATTCAACATCTGCGAGTAATATTTGAGAGATGTAGAGAGTATGGTGTCTCTCTCAACCCCAAGAAATCAATTTTTGGAGTATACAAGGGAAAGTTGTTGGGACATATCATCTCCAAGGATGGGATTTCGGTAGATCCTTCCAGGATTGAAGCAAACAAGAAAATTCCTCTCCCTAACGATAAGAAATCCTTACAATCATTTTTCGGTAAAATTAATTTCATAAGAAGATTCATACCAAACTTCGTTGAGATTGTCAAACCTTTGAATAATTTGTTGAAAGGGGACGCCTGTTTAGAATGGGACGATAGTGGAAAAAGGGATTTTGAACATATTAAAGAGGCCATAACTATTGCAACAATCTTGGTGAGCCCTAATTTTACTAAAGACTTCATCAATTTCCTTTCTTCAAATGACACCATTGCAGGAGTCCTTTTACAAAAAAGTGATGAAGGAAATGAGAAACTGATCAATTTCATGAGAAAAGTACTCGAGGGCTCATAACTAAATTATACAATTACTGAGAAGCAAGATTATTCCCTTGCTAAGTCTCTGAAGCATATTAGAACCTATGTGGGGTATAATAAAATACAAGCCTTTGTCCCTTATCCAACAGTTAAAGACGTTTTATCACAACATGATTGCCTTGGTTCAAGAGGAAAGTGGATGTCACAAATCCAAGAATATGAGTTAGAAATAAAGCCTTTCAAAAAAAATAGAAGGACAAGGATTGGCCAAAATTCTCACTGAAGGAAATCAAGAAGCCATCGAGGTTGGGGAAAAGGAACAAGTGAACGTCATCATAAGTGAAATTGAGAATGATGGATGGTATTCAAATATCATATATTATTTGAAGAACCTTACATGCCTAGAACATGTAATAGATCACAAAAGAAGAGCTTTAAGACTCAAGGCCATGAAGTATTTCCTAACACAATAAGGTCTTAGATGGAGGAATCCCGATGGAGTAATCCTTAGATGCGTAAATAAAGATGAAGAAAATAAGTTAATTTCACAGCTTCATTCAGAATATTGTGGAGGTCATTTTGCTACTCACAAGGTCATTTTGCTACTCACACCACTGCTCATAAAATCTTGGGGGTAGGATATTATTGGCCTACTATCTTCTTCGACACACATCGATATATTAGATCCTTCCAACCTTGTTAGTAATTTTCAAGAAAACAATGATTGCCCACCCTTCCTTTAAAGCCTGTGGTGGTTGAAGCACCTTTTCAACAATGGGGGTTGGAATTTATTGGTAAATTTAAGGAAAAATCTAGTAACAGTTACTGATGGGTCCTAACAACAACAAACTACTTCACTCACTAGGTAGAGGCCATCCCAACAAAAAAAGTGACAAAACAAGTGGTTATGAATTTCCTTGAAGAAAGGATAATCACCAGGTTTGGTGTTCCTGCCAAGATTACCACCAATAATGTCAAACCCTCTAGCTCAGTAGATCTAAATTAATTTCATTTCTAGTATGGAATTATTTTATCACACTCGTCAAACTATTACCTCTAGTGAAACAATTTGACATAATCTAATAATAAGAACATCATGAATATCGTGAAGAAAATTGTTGGAGAAAAAAAAAAGAGTTGGGATGGGAAAATCAAGTATGCTCTTTGGGTAGATTGCACAATAGTTAAAATAATTTTATTGGAAAAACCCCCTTCTATCTAGTTTACGATATGGAAGCACAATTGCCTATAAATATTTAGATTTCGGCCTCGCAACTAGCACAACATTTCACCACTGACAAAGAAGCATTGCATAGAAGAATTGATCAACTTGTAGAACTAGATGAGACCTGAAGAAACAATTTCGATCAAATGGAGAAGAACCAAAGCAAAAACAAAGGAACTTTCAAATGTAAGGCAAGAGAAAGGGAGTTCAAGAAATGAGATTTGGTCTTGATGTGGGAAAAAAGAAAGGGGAAACCTATGATGCATTAGAAGTTTGATAGTTTATGGCCGGGAGCATATAAGATCGAGGACAAATCTGGGTCTGATTCTTTTTATTTGTCTACGGGCAAAGGGAGGAAGATGCCATTGCTAGTAGATGTATCTCTCCTCAAAATTTATTTTCCAAAAGGAACTTGACCTCATGAAGGCCATGAGCCCTAGGTAAGTAGGTAGGTCATTTGTTTTCCCTTGCATTTTCATTTGCTTGCTCATGATAGCTTAGTTGCATGTCATATCTCATTTTTTATTTTGCTCTACTTGCATTATTGCATGGTTTCTTTACATCATTTGATTTCGTCATATTACATGTTAGTTTAGAATTAAAAAAAAAAAGTGCAATTATTTTTTAAAGACTAGTTGAATTTTTGAATTTTTGATCATATGGGAAAAGAGTGAGTGAGCCACCCTCGATATCCAACATTTTGTTTGTTTCAGTGTGTGTAGACATAGGTCTTACCAGGAGATGTAAAGGCTGTCATGCACACTATGGAAAGTACATGTCCCCGAGTAGGAGCCATATGGTATCCCCCATTTCCAGGGATAACCAAGGAGATGATGTATCGAGGCCCTTCAGTTGCAGACATGGACTACCAAGAAGTAGATGAGTAAGAAGGGGCCCCTATCATACCACACATCACCAACTAATTGATGGCAACAACATCCATCACACTCAACTTGTCCCATAGAGGACATCAGGTCTTGCTTCATGATGAGGTAACAAGTATGTTATTGTGGTAAGTGTCATTTTAATATTTGAAGCATTTGAACATGTTGCAAAGGATACTTTCTTGATTTTGAAAACATTTGCTTGGATATTATGCTTTTTTTTTCCATATTTCACCTTGGTGAGTGTCATGGTTTCCTAGTAGGTGGCCACCCTCAAGGAAAGGGTTTCTACTGGGGGTTTTCCTTGAAGGGTCATCGATCATTCTCGCTCATACTTTCCACCTTCCATCACTTCTTCCCCTAAGTTTCCCCATCTTTTAGGTTTTCAGGCTTATTGACCCAAGAAGGGCATGTACCTCATTTCATGGGAAGAAGGGGGCACTAGGCTCGGAGGTGATTTGGAAAAAAAATATCATGTAATAAAAGGTCACCCTAGTATCCTAAGAGAAATAAAACACCTCTCTAAAAAAAAGTTAGGGACCCATAAAATAAATAACTAATTAATTAATGTTGCTTTCCAAAGTAGAGCGTTTGTGAGCAATGCATTTCTTTTTTTAGTGCCCCTTATGGTCTTCAACTTGGAAACACATGCAAACCAATGTAGAGAATATGTGGGCTATGCATTTCATTTTTAGTGCTCCTTATTGTCTTCAACTTGGTAATAAATGGATAATAAAGGGTTTGGAAAAATATTCTTTAAAAATAAAAAGAGGAAAAGGATGCAGCGAACCCTAAACAAATACACCCATAAATGAGACAACACGAGCCCTTGTATGTCATGAAACCCCATACCTAGAAGTCTAACCTCATCTACCTCAAATTCATTACATACCCTAGAAAGGATCCTCCTTGGGAACATCCCCTACTTGAGGAATTGGTTCACCCAATAGGGCATTATGAAACCCCTCCCATATTTAAATTTGGAAAGTTGTATAAGGTATTTGAGCATTTGTTCTTTTGAAAAGGGGGGATTTGATCCACATGTTTGGGTGGTTATTTTATTAGATATGGATTACTTGTGAATTGTGGACCCTTGGAGGGCATACTTGTTTGTCTTTGCAGGTCCTTGACAGGCGAAAGCTCGATCGTGAAGGCACGAGGTTACTTGGACCTTCATTAGGGCATGAAGCCCATATGTTGGATGATGCGCTCCCTCTCCCTGGATACATGGGAAGAGAAAATTTACCTTTGGAGGTACTTGGACACCATGATATTATCATGTCCTAGCTCATTTCACCCCAATGATGGCCTTGAATGTCACACCTTATGCTCTAGACGTCACATGGGCTTATGATTTTGATGGGGTTTCCTCATGGTTGACGATGAAGGTCATGGTTTGATGGAGAGAGAGACACTTGGTACATGCTAGAGTAGTTGATGGCATGATTGATGGCATTTGGAGGCCCAAAATTATTCATCAAAGACTCAATGTCTCTCCTAGAGGCCCTACGTCACCCTTTAGGGCACAACGTCACCCCTAAAAGAGGATTTTCTTTTTGCAAGTTTGAATTTTAATATGTAAAAGGACAAATAGGAAGGTCACCCTCTCTAATTTGATGTTGACTTTTAAAAAAGTGGACAAAAGGGTTTTAGGTGACCTCATATAAATATAGGTCACCCCTTTGTCATTTGGATCATAACTCACTTAAGAATTACATATTGTATGGCTGAAATTTTTGCCCTACTTGGGCATTTTTCTCTATCTCTCTCTTGAAACTCTCTTGTGGATGATAGTGCTTGTCTTTTGGTGAAGGAAGCTAAGGAATTATCTCTTGGATGTGTTGTTCTTGTTATGGTGGTGGAATATGCTTGGTAAAAGACAGTTTCTTCATGCTTTTTCTTGGAATTGGTAAGGAATTTCTACATTAATTGTATCTTTATATTCTTGTTTTAAGCTAGATTTATCTAAACCATTGGAGGAGTATAAATGCATACACCCTCCACCAAGATCTATCATTATTTCTTTGAATAAGCTACTTTGCAAAGGTTGTTAGGAGGAGTAAAAAGGCTACACCCTCCTGGATTTACCTTGCTAGTTTTGTTTGCTCGAGGGAGTAAAAAGGTTTAAACCCCTAGAGAAGTAACAAAGATAGATCTTACACAAGAGACTCCATTAACCCATTGAATTGGCACTAGTCTAATTAGCATTGGAGATATACAATTGTTGCATTGGTATGTGTGAATTTTAGAGATATTGCAATTGTTGAAGTTGAGATCAATTCTTCATGTTATAAGCTTGCTTGTGCCCTAAAGGTGTCTAGTTTATACAAGTGATTCTCTTTTCTAAATTAATGCAACAACCATTAGGGATGCTGCAAAATCATGTTTTCCTCACTCATTTCTCTCTAATCTACCACTGAAATTCACTTGTAAACCTTGGTTATTGTTCTACTTGTTATTTGCTAATTGTTCGGTGGTTTACTTGTTGATTTTTGTGGTTAGATATTGTTGCTGTAGCAAGTGTTTGCTACAACCACTTGGCTGTCATAATAACTTACTGATAACACATAATAAACAACCCTTAAAATCATCAAAGTCTTGGATAAATAATTGGAAGTTCAACTAGTCATTACTAGCTTTATTTCCAGCATCTTGTACTTGATTTTTTATGGTTAGATTTGCAGCTATTGTTATCTTTTATTGCTTATCTATACATTTCCATAATGCTGTAATTTGGGACAGAAAGGTTTCTTTCTTGATCCCCATTGGTTTAAGGCCTGTATATCTATCATTTGTCTTGTTTCAGGCATGGCTAATATTGTTTTGTAGGTACATAACGCTTGGCAACCAATCTAAATTAACAACAATCATTCTCAAGCCTTATTCCTTCTCCAATATTGACCTATAGGGGTGTTCATTGATCATCATCTCACTTTCCATCTCAATTCCCCTAGGGTCACTGAGATTTCCTCGTTGTGGTGATTTCATCATTGCTAAAGTGAGGGGAGTGTCTAACTAAGGTAATAGTGGGTAGGTACTCTCATAGTTGTCACACTTCTATGGATTGGGTTGGGATTTTCCAAGCTACAGATTGTGCAATAACATGGATTATATGCCAAGATTCAATAGGGAAGTAATTTCTTCAACCTCTACACTTTTGTTGGTTTTGTTGGTTTTTTTGGAAGCCTTTGGTAAAGAGAAGAGTAATTTGGAAGATTTGACAAATCTTCTTCACCTTGGTCGTCTCATAGCCTAGCACGAGGGTGACATCCATAAAGGATTTGCCTATGGTTGGGAGGAAAACGGTTCACCCACTGTTAGTTGCCTTGGAATTCAATGTATAAAAAGATAAGCTATTTTATTCTCCTCCTTAATTATGAACTTGAATACTTCCTGAAGAATATAATTTCATTATTTGTTATGAGGATTTGCATTGAAATTTCTTGTAGATTTGATGAGAAAATGAATTTGAATTTATATAGTATGCAAATTGTTTGTAGAAATGCATTGTGCATACAAGTTTAAAAACCAATATCATATTTTTAGTGAAACAATGTCATGTGAAGTTGAATGAATGCCAAATTATTTGGACTAAGGATAGTTGGCACATATCCCCATGTGTCCACCAAAAATCAATTTTATATTTTTCTATATGACCCTTAAAACCACAAAATCGATGTAGATGAAATTATACTATAAATACATAATATGGTGTTTGTTGGCATTCAAATTTTAACAAAAGGTACATGAGATTAATATCTACGTGCTTGCAAAAAAATTGCTTCAAATTTACCTATGTGACCCTTGAAAATGCAAAATGTTTGTAGATGAAATTGTTGGAACATCAAGCATTGGCAACATTGATGGTTCATCACACATATCCTAGGTTCAGTCGGTCCAGAGGTCAACCAACATATGGATACAGTTGGTCGGGTGATCGACCAACACGCTGCACCAGATGATAGAGTAGTCGAGGTGCACGTCGATCGGACAATCGACCAACAATCAAAGATAGTGGGGCAATGGATCGACCATCCCAACAATCGACTACAAGTTGGACAGATATTTGGTCGGGTCGAGTTCTATAGATCCAAATTGACGGAGCAGATTCTACAGAGTCCAAGAATCTTACAGTTGACAATTACATGTGGACAAGTTAGATATTGAGGCTATAAAAAGAAGACCCCTTAGGTCATTTCCATCAAAGAGATTGTGCAATAGATCATTCAGATCAATGTGTGCAACATGCACTATGATGTTCTCATCACAGTGCACTATGCTTAAGTGATGTAGCAATGTCTTTAGACACCACCCTTTATCTTTGAAATTTTTATTTTCTTTGATTAGTTGTAGTACTGTGTTCTCTGTTTCATGTCGTGTTCCACCCTGTTCCCCAACATGGTATCAGAGTCGATGGTTTAATACATTGACATGTCAACTGCAAACCTTATTGAGTCATATCTGTTGAGTGATTGACTTTGGGCCGATGGTTTGCAGATTGGAACTCATTGAAATAGACCATTCTGTCTAGATATAGAAGATGGCTTCAAAGATTGATCCTATTGTTTTGAATGGATCGAATTATTTAGTATGGGAACCAGATATGGAAACCCTACTAAAGAGTAAAGGACTATGGTAGTATACAAAGGTTCCAATTCCATATCCAACAGAAGACCAGACGAAGTTTGTTGTTTATGGAAATAAGGATAAGTTTGTAGGAGTTATTACGACCTACATATCGCGAGAGATTCATTTTCACCTCAGTGGAATCAACTATCGTCATCAAGTATAAAAGAATTTGAAGTCATTGTTCTATCGAGTCAACGAGAGCCACGTCATGCAGTTGGAGAAAGACTCAATCCTTATTCCTTTGAGATAATGGAGGACTATTTGGCATGCGTCAAGGAGCTCCAGTTGAAATTGGGTGAATGTGGAAATACATACCTAAAGAAGGATGGACAAATCATCAATATGGACCCGATGAACTTGAGAACACCATTTGATGTGTTCATGTTGACTTTTTGCATCAACTGGAAAGCACACAAGCAATATTGTAAGGATTACACCTTTGAATCTTTTTATGTCTTTTGATTACTGATCAACATAGATTGCTTGGAGAAGGTAAGCTTGGTGGTAAACACCAGGCCCACTTTCTCAAGGGAAAGGGCAAGATGGATCCCAGGAATAGAGTGTATTCTGATTCCTTTGCACTGAAACTTGCATATCATGATCAGGGACCCTAGAGACAACCACAACGAAGTTGAAAGAAGAAGACATGTTAGTATTATGGAAAGACTAGACATGTGGAGAAAACATGCTATAATAAATGAGATGATTTAGAGGAGAAGATAAAATGCCTTGAAGGAGACATATCCAATGTACACTGATCTTCTGAAATATGAAGAGTTACATTCATCCATTACATTCTACAAAATATGAAAATACAATCAAATCAATAAGGGCTACTCAAATCCCCCATACCCTAGGCAAATTGCGTTTGTTGTGTATGGAAATTTTTTGCATTTGATGTGAATATTTTTAAGGGATTAATTGAGATGGTTTTATTTTTTATGGATTGGTTTTAACCATGTTTATTATTACAATGGCCTCTTGAAAGAAACAAGATGCTAGATCCCCAATACCCTTGAAATCATATGAACACTATGCATAGATTGTTGTGTAATTGTTATAAATGATTTTGAATATTATTGTGAGATATTTACCTTTGTCATATGATGTATTGTACCATGTTTTGGCCTCAAGGTTGTGAGTACCTTTTCTATAAGGCTTTATGTCAATCTATATAACCATGTATTTGTGAATAATGAGGTAAGAGTCGTGTAGATTAAATAATCATTAGGCAAGAGGCTTGTAATTAAAGAATCAATTTATTATGTTTATTATGGCCCTATTGATCATGGAATCACAATTTTAATCCAGGGAAATGATGTTATATGCATGAGCTTAAGGACCTTAAATCTAGACCCTGGGACTATCTTCCTTTATAGAGAACAAGACATCCATATAAGAGATTCTAGATAATTTACAAGTTGAGATAATTGATGAAATTATGAAATAGAGTTAGTATGTGAATCATATGCTTATGCTTATTGTATTTGGTTATGTTATCTATGCTTAAGTGTCACAATTTTGAAAAGGTATTATTTGGAAAATTATGAAGTGTTAGTTCCAATTGAATTGGAATCTTGATCTTGATTTGGTTGTCTAAAGAAATTATTGCCTAGATCTTGGATTTAAAGGTTGAAAGCTTGACTTTATTTTGACTACTGTAATGCCAAACTCAATCATATTAATTAAGAATAAGGGTTTCTATGTTATAAATGGTCTTAATGTGTTGTATTTTGATTTACACACTACTGTCATCCATGAAATATTAAATAAATTGACCTTACTTTTGATATTACGAACGAAGGTACATTACAACATTTAATTTATGGTTGGATGTTATTTTTTTATCTATAAACGATACATATAATATATATAGTTGTACATGCATTGAATCCAAATAAGCAAATATCAACACTAAAATGTGTCTTTTGTTACGTTTCTAACAAGTATGTTGGGAAAGTCAAGCTTGTCTTTCAATATCAAAATCCTAGTGTAGGTCTAGTGTCAACCTTTTCTCTTATCATGTTTACTATGTTTTCATTTTTTTTTTCTCATATATTTTATAATCATAGGTTTTCTCATGTCTTTTCAACAAAACATGTAATATCCATCAAATCAACAATCATCTTCTTTGTATTCATTGACTACTTCATATGTGTCGCCACCTTGGTATCTGCCAACTACTTCACCTCCACTACCTTCATGTAATTTGTATCCTCCTCCACCACCACCTTCAATGATTTTATATCCTTCTCCTTCATAAGTGAATCCTCAACTTGAGCTATGATGGATATGTTCAACACATCATTACCCATGTAATTCTTGCTAACATGGTTTACAATTGCGTGGAGTTTACTATCCTATAGGGAATAAAGAAGGAAAGTGTCACATCCTCGTAGTGTTCCTTTCCAAATATTATGATCGTGTACCTCTCAAGGGCATGCGACACCGTGAAACAAAGAGAACACTTGCGAAACAAACAAGAAACACACAGATATAGTGCAGGCAATACAAACTATGCCTAATGCCCAACTAAGTCTTTTTATTGCAAAACTGTTACAATATGAGCACTACCAACTTGGTTTACAACTTAGGCAGAGTCACACAACTCACCTCACCTCACCAAGACACTCATGCACATATTCTTCACACCAAGACTTGTTCATCGTAACATCTTTCACAAATCCTATGGAGCATCCCCAACATGCATACACCAAAGACTCACCATCTCTGATCTATCAGAAGCCTTCACACAAACCTACAGTTCTAACATGCCTCCCTCATACCTGTGACAAGACTTCATAAAATTCATCCGAAAATAAGGTCACCCCAACTCTATCCATACAATCACCTCAAAGTAGCACAAGTCCTCCCATATGGAGCGACTTGGCTCCTTAAAGGAGCTCACCTCTCTTTGTCCAAGTCTGCCTCAGAATCACAGAGATAATATTTCTCTTGTTGTACAAAACTTCCTTCCTTGGTTGTGCAACCTTTCTCTCTTATATGAACTCCAAAGGTCACCATCCCAAACCATCGGATCCATTGGGTTTGTCGCACCCCATCGCAGACCAATATTCCCAAATGAATCATCGCACCCCTTTTTTGACCTAGTGTGCCCAAACGAACATGAGTTCCCATCAACCATCACTCCCCAACCTATTTGGTTCACCCTTTCTCTTGATTTGCCTCATGGTTGGGAAATTCCCTTAACGCATTCTCATGCCCAATGCAATCACTTTCCCAACTAGTGAAACAATTGGGTGCTAGAGAAAGCTCAAATTCCATCTCCTTGAGGACTTGGGCGAGGGTCTCTGTGCCCTTTTGGTCGAATACCTTACATCCTCCCCCACCTAAAGTCATTTTATTCCTCGACAACATCCAAAAAATCTATGATCTCCAAGTCTCTGCTCGAACTTGTGCCCTTGTTGCAACCAAGTTTGATGGAAACCCCAAGTTTAGTACCAACTGGAAACACCAAATTCTGCCAAAGTGGAAACCCCAAATTTCCGTGTGAAGTGGAAACCCCAAGTTTCCAACTCGCACTACAATCATCCAAAACTTGTGCAACCATCCTCACTACACTCTACCCAAAGTAGTGTGTGACCATTCTGTCTGCTACAATGGAAAGATTCCTCTTCTCGAACTCTATCTGCAATTTCCAAGCTGCCATTGTCCTATTGCAACGACCACTCTCTATTTTGTTGCTACTATTGGTGCCTCAACTGTTGTTGAAACCTCAATCAAAACTTAAAAAATGTTTAACTGTTGAACTCATGTGATCTTTCCATTGCACCCATACTTCAACCAATTATGTCACGTCTTCACACACTTCTATAACCTCAAGTCTTGCACTTGTTGGGAAGATAGTCCAACCATCATGTTCATTTATTGAAATGTACATCTCCATGCCTGAACTTTGTCTTTTATGTTCGCATCTCTGTCACCGTGTCCAACTCCAAAGACTAAGGAAAGTGTCCACCCTTGCCTCCCTATTGTTGCCATCATTCGATCTTCGTCAAGGATATCCTCCATGTTGAGTCTCCATTTTGACACTTCTAATGCCCTATATTACCCCCTATCTGAGCCTATTTTACCTATGCCATGTGTATCTAATTGATTGTTTCCTCCATAAATACACTCAATGACCTTGTTCACGTGCATAAGAGGTAACTTATGATTAAAGCATGATTTGTTTAGTTTTATTGAGTTAATTCAATTAAATGCTTGATTATGTATGATCCTAATCACTTTGACTCTTAAGAAGCATGATCCAGTACCCAGTCTATTACGGTACCAAGGCTCTACCTATTCTAGTACCAGCCTGTGCTAATCCAGTACTAGACATAATTCAGAATTTTTGAATGTTTCTAGAAGAAAATTGGGCTCATGGGTTTTGTCCAGAGAAATGTTTTCATGTGGAAACGTGAGTCATAATTCACCCAGCTCGCATGTTTGGACCTCCAGCTCAGGGAGAATGATTATGCCAAAATTAGCAAAAAACTCAAACTGTTAACTTGAGCCTCGATTTTCATGCATATGGTATTAGATATAGAAATTATAATACATGGGTTTTATCCAAAATATGGAAAATTGAGTAATACACGAGCAATTTTTCAAAATTAGAATTTGTTTTGGAGATATGGGTGGGGGACTAACTCGAATCTGCCCAAATTGTTAAAAAAACACAGATTTTTGGGATTTATCCTAAAATTGTAAAAATTGTTTTCTTAGCTCGGGGATTCGGTTTCATCCATTCCTCCATGGATTTTATGTATAAATAAGACCTCATAGGTCTGAGTAGAGAAGGAATTACTATGATGTAAGATTGGTTCTTGGAGAATGATACACATTGTGATGTTGAATGAGATGTTGAACTGCTGATTCAATCAATCAATTGAAGGAATGCAAATGCCATTTTGTGCAATTCATGGGAATGAGTAAAGTGCTTTAGTATGCAATCTCTTTAGAGGTACCTTGTTGGTTCGGCAAGGGCCCACCACCCCTACCATGGTAAACCTCACTGTATATGTTTTGTGTGATTGTGTGAGTATTTTATAGTAGTGTGTGTTAATGATCTTTAATCTATTTTAAGAGTTCAACATTGAGTTAATTGTTTCTGGATTGGTGTGAATAGTCAAGTGTTAGATCAAATAGATATTTCATTCTCAAACATTGAAGGTTGCCATTTAATTATTTGAAGTGTGGATTGATATCTTGAGTTTATGATTGCAGTAGACTTAGTACATCAAGGAATCAAAAGACTTCATATCTCATCTTCATGCTCTGTAATGAAGTCTCTCAGTTATGCTGAATGTTCTTTGTACTGGTTTGTTTGAATTGCATGAAGCTGGAATTGATTTTGATTTCAAGAGTGATTGGAGTTGGTTGCTATTTACTATTTTGATTACTACAGGAGACAAGCTTCTCAAATTCATCTCTTTAATTCATGAGCCTGGAATGAATAGACTTGTTTCTCTAGGATAAAATCCTTTTTGATTGGTTGTTTGTGTGAAGAAGTCTCATTATCAGTTTTCCCTGCTAAGTTTAAAGTTGTGTGAAGCATTTAGATAAACAAAGTGTTAATGGCTGATTAGTTTAGTTGCTACATGGGACAGATATGAGTTCATCTTTTCATTTCATGAGCCTAGAATGAACACACTTGACATGTGAGCAAGAACCTTTTCGATTGAGTGTTTGTTGAGAGTTTTACCATGAACTTTATTATTGTTGAAGTGTGCCCAGATTTGCTTGCTAAGTGTTGTTAAGAGTAATAGCTATAGATAACTAAGTCAAAGTCCATCTTTCCATTTCATGAGCTTGCAAATGGACAAGTTATTATCTGAGCAAGATCTTTTGGATGCATGATTGTTAAGATTTTGTTTGCAAGTTTTTCTTTATGAAATTTTGAAATGAGTGGAGAATGTTATTTGAAAAGTTTGAAAAAGAGTGTTATGTCATTAATTGTTTCTTGATTGAGCTATACTCATCAGACATAGGAAACTATCTATTATCGACACATATAGTGCATCAACTCTACTGATTATGAATCCTGGTTGATAATTTATGCTTGGTAATATATTATGCAAATAATTGCACCAACACTCCACAATGTCTAAGTGAAACACTTCAAACCTACTAGTGCGTCTATACTTTGAATTCCTTCCACAATTCATCTCATCCACACAACGACCTCAGAACAAGGCAAGGTTTCCCCTCACCTTGTTGCACTATGAAGTCACCCCAAAACAAAGTCATCCATGACAACTGGACTCAACTACCCACCTCATGGTATAGTTAGGAAATCTTCTACACACAGTGTGCATCACATCCAATTCTACGAAGAGTCAACGGAAATCACCGTGAATCTGCACATCCAACCAACTTTTCCCTCATGATTCAAACTGTGATCAAGTCCACAAGTCTGGCTTCCTTGGCCAAATTCTCTCGATCTTCATTTGCATCTTCAGATATGAAATGTCCCATTTGCACCAAGAACTACACTGTAACATTCCCCAACTTAACTAAGGAACATTACTATGCCAAATACACTTAAAAAAAAAAAAATTCTTGCTAAATCATTTCCTATAGCTTACTAGCCACAATTTATCCACATAATTAACTAGATTTAGATACCCATAATTAAATGCATCTACAATATTCTAATGCACATGAATTTAACTAATAAATCATCTATAACAACACATAAAACCATTTCACAGAGTAAATACACATCCATAAGACTCATAAGAAAACTCAAATAATAGATAAACACTTATATTTAAAACAAATTTTGTGCAACCAACTACTTGAGAAGGACAATCCGCCCAACCATAGACTTATTGTTCCATATCTCAACAACAAGTCACCTTCGAACTAGGGCTAGGAATCCATAAAATAAGGGTGCCTCTCACAATCCACTCACAACTTAATAACCCACAACCCACTAGTATTCTCCTACAACTGTATTGAATTTCCTCCAACTCTCTCCCTCTTGACCTGCCCAACCCAAGGAATATACCCCTTCATTTCTCTCAATCCATTGGGCATCCCATTAATTTATTAGGGTCACTCTGGCACAGGTAACTAAGAATATTTCTGCTGAGAACTCAGGGAAACTCATTGCCAGGAAAACTACCAAAAAAAAAACATTAAACAATTGTTGTTACAATGTAACTCACACAAGATCTCACTCTTCAGGCCTCAAAAACTAGCTCTTCAATTTCTAGCTAAAAAACACTCCAAAAATGCTGCATTATGCTACAAAATTTGCCTAGCTTTCTTGCTCTTGCTCTGGTACTCTTTTTCCATGCTCTCTACTTGTTGTTCATTCCAAGACTGAATGTGAAAATTTCCTATTCTCCCCTTACAATTTTCCTCTACTTTCCCAAGACAATTAACTGCTCACTTTTCCCAATGTTGATTGTACTCTAACCCCATGCTCTCCAATAACTATGGGATGTGACTCTCACACTCACATTATGATAGGTATTCAATGATTGGGCTCTGATACATTTAACCAATAAATAAAAGGTTTCTCCCAATGGATAATAAAATTAAAAAATATGGGTTTTGCTTAATAACCATGAACCATTTCCCCCTTGGGCCCCTCTTAGACACTCCCTTTAGGAATCCCCTATCTCGTGGATTAATCATCCCCCATCAAAGTCCATATTCCCAACAACTGGTATCACATTATTTTTATTAAAAATAGAAAATACATTTCACACATTACGTCGCTTGGCCATAGCCACATTAACATCTACATTGTGCATTAATTAAACTAGGGATTATAGCGGGGATGTTGCATTCCTCCTCCCATACAATTGTGCATTGTCCTCAAAGCACAACACCATGTCGAAACATATATACAATTTTACATCATTATATTCAGAAATGTAAAATTTTGCAATCTGTTTACTCCCCCAACAACAATTCCAACCATAATCTCTCGTTCTTCTCAACTTGTTGACCCAAGGAATGCACTGCCTTCATTGCTCCCAATCAATCACGCTGCACCATTATTTTATCAGGGCTATCAACACAGGTGACCAAGAATTCTTAGATGTGGTTCCAGAATCCAGCTGTTCAAAATGGAGTCTTGCATTCAGTTTTCTTCAAAATTGTCAAAACTTTGCAGGTATTCTTCCCACATAGTTTCTTCATATTCCCATGTTGCATATTCAAGACTATAGTAGGTCCATTGAACCATTACCATCCCTATGTATTTTCTCCTGAGCACTTTGAATTTCCAGTCCAGGATATGTACTGGTTCCACCGAAAAATCCCCTTCGTTTTCCACTTGGATCACAGTCCAATCAATTTTGTGGGTAGGGTCAGGCACATATTTCTTTAATAATGACAAATGAAAAACACTATGCACTCTCATGGATGCAGGGAATTGTTACACATCAAAATTACTCATTTCAATGATGGCCTATTGTCGCCATTACAAGTGTCGCAAGTGTCGCATTTTGGCCACAAGTGTCACATACATCATATAGTCATCTTGCCAATGTCGTGTCTTGAACAACATCACAAGGAACACTTGAAGACACCCTCATAGAATGGTTAAATAAGAAGAAATAATTTTATGAAGAGTACAAATCTTTTCCCATGAAAAAAACCACTTAAAAATGAAGCTTGAAGGCTAGCGCTCCCCTACCCACTGTCAGGGAGTGCCAATGCTCCTTGACCTTCTTTGGGGGAGCGTTCCAGCACTCTGTGCACCCTTTTGGGGGAGCGTTGGGATATTTTGAGGAAATTTTGGGCAGCACTCCCCTACCCACTGTCAGTGAGTGCCAACGTTCCTTGCCCTCCTTTGGTGGAGCATTGCAACACTCTGTGCCCCATTCTAGGGGAGCACTGGGATGTTTGAGGAAATGTTGGGTTGTTGAGGAAAATCAGGAAAAAATCCCCCTCATCTCTGGAGTTGGTTGGATTCGAATCTGAGGTCAAGGATGGATATTAGGGAAGATCCACAATTGATGGAGAAAGATCCTCAACCTATCCCAAGAATCTCTAAGGTGGTTAGGCCTCTCCAAGCCTATATAAGGAGGCCTCCTCATTGTGAAAAGATGGAGTTTTAGAGATACCAAACTTATGATCTCATGAGAAGTGGTATTAAGAGGACATTGAAGGCATACAACTTATGATCTCAAAAGGGAGATAATCAGTGAAGCATAGTCATTTTGTTTGTGTATATTTGAGCAAGGGGTTGGACAAGGAGAGCTTGGTGAGACTGCTGCATCTACATCAAAGGTCTGTAAGTATCTCTATTGAGTTCTCATTAATACATGTGCTGGGCTTGTTTCCTTCAAGATTGTGTATGCTTACATGAACTTTTCTTTAATGGATATATATAGTTTCAAACTAATCGTAGTAGAATAGGAAACATGCTTTGTCTTTGATTGGATTGCAGGATCTGTTGAAGAGCTTGTGGATCAGAGCTCAACTTGGAACCGAGTGAGGAAAAATGTCGTAAAAAGGTACATCTTCTTCCTCTTCTCTATAGATTATTTAGCTAGGTTTAAAGGGATGTCAATGACCAAAGTTAGCACCTTTTTGTCTTGGTTATAGGGGTCTAGATCCGAGAGGAAGTTCACCTGTCCATAGGGGGATTTTCCTGTAATAGAAATTGGCGACTCCACCGTGGACCGAAGCTTTCAGTTTTGGTTTCCTTCATTGGTCTTGTTTTTGGAATTTGATCACCTTTATATCTTATTCATGCCATGTTTATTATTATTATATGTGTTGTTGGCTCTTGGATTCATTCCATACACACTCAATTTCTAGTTTTTCTTGAGTTATTATTTTTTTTTTTTTTTAATTTCTGGGCAAGTTTTTGAGTTCTGAGAGGCCAGCGGTCCCCTGCCTATACCACCAGAGCGCTAGCACTCCCTTGCAGGATCCCACAATGATACAACACTCTGGTACCCTTGACACCAGAGTGCTCGTCTTTTTTTGTTAAAAAAAACTTTTGGGAGTTGATCTCTGAGTCTACTTTTTGTTGATTCATCTGCTCAGGGTTAATACCATCTCAGTGTGTCCTTGTTTTTGGCCTCCAACATCTTGATTTCTAAGAATTGATTGTGTTTTGTTTGGATTGTTGACCTTTTTCTTCCTTACTTTGAAGTCAATCTTCTTCTTTGAAGATTTAGAGTCAATTTACTGTTTTCTTCTCATTTATCTGATTGAATGAAAGTTGTTGTAAGGAGATTCAAAGATCCATCCACTGTTCCATTTGATCTTGAGGTAATTTTTACCAAACAATTCCTCTTGTATTTAATTACATTTTCCCACCTTTAATATCACTTTTACTATTTTATCATCATCCATTAGCCTTTTCCTACCTTCACTAGCAATTTCACTCATTTTTGTGCATTCTGGGTGAGTTGTTCTTCATTTTTTGACTGTTTTTTGGATTTATCGGTGGCTCAATGCCCCTTTGTAGGCCATATTAGAGCGCTATCACTCCCCTACAGTTATTTATGAAGTGCTGCAACACTATGTACCCTTGGAACATGGAGCGTTGGTCTCCTTTTTGGAGGAGTTTTTCCCTTTTCTGCTCAGATTTTCTCAGCTTGTTTTGTGGAAGTATTTACCCAGAATTTGTGATTGGTTTGTGAAGTTATTTAGGTTTATATTTGGTTCTTATCACCCCTTATTGTATTGATTGGATCTTGAAACTTTTTCGAAAATGCGAAATTTCCCTTTCTAGCTGCTTGTTTTGTCGAGACAATTTGAGTGATTTCTCTTTCTCTCTGTCTTTTCTTGGATTCTTCTTTGCATCTTCTTGTACTCCTTGAATGTTTGTCAGTTGTTGAATCCTTGATTGTGTTCTTGTCATAACAAGTTTCTACTTGTTTTCTTTCAGTTCTCATTTCTTTGACTGTATACTTTGTTTGAAACCTTTGTCACTTCGTGTCTTTTGCATCTGCATTTGAATCTTTCTTATGATTGAAAGTTTTGGAGCATTGAAGGATTTTAATCTTCTTTATTTATACATTAGAATAAAAAAAAGACCATACTTGCATTCTTTCTTTTGGGTAGTGAAACTAGTTTGCATTTGAAATAGCATAATTGCATGGTTTTTGGCATTTTGGGACATTATGCATTTGGGAATGATAAAAGTTTTCTCCTTCTCGTATTATAGCTTTCATCGAAGTGACATATTTGCATTTTCATTTCTTTGCATTGTTTAGAGTCGGTCAAAACATTATTTATTCCACTCCATGTTCCTCTTGAGTAAACAACAACCTTAAAATCAAGTGCTAAACTAAAATTTATCAGACATTTTTACATTTTCTGTTAGCAAACCTACATTAGCTTAAGGTGTAGGGATTTGGAATAGGTTGAAAGGACAACTTTCCAAAGCTGTTAGACAAACTTAGAATCTTGTGATAGGGAGAGAAAAACCAATTTTCATATAATCTTGTTGGGATACCCCTCTCACACAAGGGTTACGCATGAGGTCGCGTTCAAAAGAGCTACAGAGATTATCCCTTCGTGGTTTGACTGTTCGTAGTAGTCAGATCGTATATTGGGGGTTCTTCTTAAGGTTCAACTGTCTTCATTTGGCCTCGATGCTTCGTAAAATCTGAATCCGTTCGGGGTCCTCTAGAGTTCTACCGGTCCACTTGTCCCCAGTTCTCTTGAAGGATTTCAGACTTGTTATCCTACCCATACGTTCGGACTGGACTGTCGACTGTACCCGCCCAGGGGCTGACTACGAGTTGGTGACCTTAGTAGCCATAATCTTTAGGGTATTACACAAGGTGACGGTGACGGGAAGTCTCACTGTACTTGGAATTGACGTTGAACAAACTCACTCGGGCTCCTTAGAGGGTAAATCCACAATTACTGCATGGAAGCTTGCACCAAGAGGTAAGTCCATTAAGCAGGTCACCAATGTAAATGATCCACCTGCTCTATCCTCGCCCCTTCCTATATTGATCTCGTGACGTTGGATTTCATCACCAACTACTGGTTTCATTGTGGGAAGTTTTGTTTGATTGTTTACTTCTTAGATTCATAGCATGTGTTGTTTGTTTTACTTAGTGCACCTTAGGTCGAGTAAGTGTTAATGGCATCAAATACTGGGAGTACCAATGGAGGAACCCCTTGTCCTGGGGAACCTTTCACCTTTCCTTCTTTTGGAAACATTGGTCTTCCGTATATTGCCACACTGAGTCTTCCATGACTCACCATCGGATTACTGGTTTGGTTGTTCCCCACTCCGGTGATCTCGAATCTTCCTAGTGATTTAGCTACACCTAATGCTTCAGATGTAAGTACACCACCCACACATCAACCTCATGCCAAATTTTCGCCTTCTTCACCTATTAAGTCTCCTTCCCTTTCTCCTTCTTAGAGGGTAAATCCACAATTATTGCGTGGAAGCTTGCACCAAGGCGTAAGTCTGTTAAGCAGGTCACCAATGTAACTGATCCACCCGCTCTATCCCCAACCCTTCCTATATTGATCTCACGACGTTGGATTTCATCACCAACTAGTGGTTTCATTGTGGGAATTTTTGTTTGATTGTTTGCTTCTTAGATTCATAGCGTGTGTTGTTTGTTTTACTTAGTGGACCTTAGGTCGAGTAAGTGTTAATGGCATCAAATACTCAGAGTACCAATGGAGGAACCCCTTGTCCCGGGGAACCTTTCACCTTTCCTTCTTTTGGAAACATTGGTCCTCCGTACATTGTCACACTGAGTCTTCCATGACTCACCATCGGATTACTGGTTTGGTTATTCCCCACTCCATTGATCTCAAATCTTCCCAGTGCTTTAGCTACACCTAATGCTTCAGATGTAAGTACACCACCCACACATCAAACTCATGTTGAATTTTCGCCTTCTTCACCCATTAAGTCTCCTTCCCTTTCTCCTTCTTCGCCTAGTGAAAGCTCTAAAGCAAGTAGCCAGGTTGATAAGAAGAAGAAGAAACAGAAACAAAAGAATAAGAAGAACCCGAAAAGGACCAAGCCTCCAACCATATCAGATGTTGGATCCAAGCAACCAACTACTATTAATCGTACTGGGGATGCCAGTTTCTTGATACTGGTAAATTGCTAGAATTTGTATAAATAAAGCTCTGAGGATCTCATTTGGGACATGACAGAGAGAGAGCAAGAGTCTGTAAGTCTATAGTTTGAGTTGAGCAGTGTGTATTCTCTTCACTTGCCTTCGGGACCTTGTGAATAAAAAACACTAATATCAAGTGTAATATCTCTGATAAGAGAGTATATTATGTTTGTAAAGATCCTACTCTGGTAAATTGGTATCAGAGCTAGTTTATGCCTGAGCAGTCGGCCAGGAGCCTATCTGAAACTCTCTTTCTCCGGAACAAAGAACTAAGATTAAACACCCTGCTTTTCTGTGCAGTTATAGCTCATGTGCTGGGTCTTTTGTAATTGTCGAGTGACAAATTTCTGAATATAATACAAATATATTTCTTGAGTGAGTACATCTGATGCGAGCCTTGTGTCTGGGATATATGATTATGAGATGTGTAAATGCCAAGTAGCGGGTGAAGTGATCTCTTGACTGTGGTCTCCAACAATTGTTGTAGGATAGTAAGATAGCCATTGAAGCCGAGGAAGGTGTGGAAAATGCATAGTCCTTTTCCCATAGTAAGTAAGATCTTGCCACTTGCTATATTTACTTGCCTGTAATCTTAGTATATCGCCAGGAGTTTCAGTAGTTGAAGATGGATTCATAGAAAGGATTGTCTACATCCTATGGTTTGTCCTCTGTTGTCTCATATAAACCAAGAAAATGGTATAAACATTTTCTTAGTAACTCCTTTGAGTCTAAATCCTTATATAATACTAGACTAGTCGCCCAAGAGTATGAACTTGATGTAAATTGGTGAATGCCTGAAATTGAGCCGTCTAAAGTCTATGATCTCCCAATGTTCAAATTTAGAGCCTCCTCTCTATTTCGATACTGTTCCCATACTGTTCCTTTATCTTTAGGACATAGTGTATATCAAATCCCTTTGATTCAACAATCTGATATAGATTGGGGATTAGAACATGGGTTTAAATTTGTTCATATTGGTCTTATCCAATTCGGAATAAATCCTCTTGTTAGACCAGGTCTAAACACCTCAGTTCTCAGTTGTATAATAGATTCACGTCATAATCAGTTTTCAGATGCTATAATCTCAGGCTTCCAAGATCCTCTTCATAATGGACCAGTCTGGTCATCAGCGTTACCCAGATTCCAAGTTTCGTTGACTGATCCATATATTTCCTCTCTCCTACAAGGTTATGTCCAAATTTCTAGTTTTGACATGGAAAAATCCTCAGAAATTGCCCAGTTACATACCACAATCTGTCTTAGGTTTGTAACTACCACAATGCTAGCCTTAAATCCAAAACTTATCCAACGCGCAACAAATGAAAGAGTGGTGGTTGGTCCGGGAAATGTCACACCTCTCACCTTAGGATTTGCTAAATTAACAATGCTAGATGAATGGTCAACAAACTATCAGCCTGTGCAATTTAAAATAGCACCAGCTAAAGCACAACAATTGATAATGGATAGGAATGAATCAGGAGAAAAGTTTTTGAGAATAGGAAGATCCAAAAGTCTAAGAGTTCCCGATCTTGAAAGACATATGTCTTCTTTAAATACAAGTACTTCATATTCATATCCTATAAAAAGTACATCATCTTCTTCATCCACTTCTTACCGAATCCCTGTATATAAACCAGTCTCCAGTAGATCCAAATTAGATGATCATTTGTTGTTTCACCAAAAGGGTGGTAGTGTTGACGAGGTCGACAAGATTAAAACAAAGAATCTGAAACCCAAATTCCCTTGCAGTCTTTGTCAGGGTGACCAATTTCTGAGGGATTGCCCTGGTCTTCCCAAGGTCTTAGAAATGTGGTCCTCCACATCATTGACCCCTATTGGACATGCTGGTGATGCCCTGTCAACTAGTGACGTTAAGGTTGGTGATCATTACTCTCACCTTTGTCCTCATATGAATGAGGGTTCTTCTCTTTTGGAAAAGCTTCAACTTCCAACTGGTTATCGTAAGATTTCTCCCAACCCATCGTTAGTTGATAAAGTGGTCAATACAGTTCCATCCCTGGTCAGTCCGGTTGATCAGGTGGTCAATCTAGTTTCATCCTCAATTGAACCACTAACCAAAGTAGTTGATCGAGTTTCGTCATCGATCAACCCCACTTTTCATCTGAAAAGTGAAACCCAAGTGACTGATCTAGTCTTGTCATTGGTTAGTCCCACCCTTCATCTAAAGAGTGCCAATATGGTCAATCCCACCCCTCCTCCGACGAGTGCCAAAGTGGTTGCTCTGGTCCCTTCATCGGTCAGTCCGGTTGATCATGTCGTCAATCTGGTCACATCCTTAGTTGAACTAGTTGGCAAAGTGGTTAATCCGATCCCATCTTCGGTTGATCCCACTCTCCCGTTAGAGAGTGAAACCCAAGCGGTCGATCCGTTTCCACCTGTCGACCCCATTCTCCCCTTGGAGAATGAAACCCACATGGTCGATTTGATGTCATTATCAATCGATCCTACTCTCCCGCTAGAGTAAACCCAATTCTGCCCACATTTTTCTCGTTGATACAGAATATACCATGCTGGGGGGAATTCTTCCTTCTCTCATGAAACCCTCTCTAAGTAATGAGGCCATCCTTTTTGATTGGGGTGTGCTAACTGGACCTTGTTTTCCCTCTCACATTCCTTTCAAGATTACAGTACAGGTTTGTGGTCGGGACATTCCTCATGCACTGATAGATGAAGGTTCATCCGTTAGTATTTTTTCCTCTATTGCTTGGAAAGCTTTGGGTTATCCTCACCTTGTGCTGGTTACCCATACTTTGTTCTCTTTTAATAGAAGAACTAGTCACCCTTTAGGAGTCCTTCCTCATTTTACCGTAACTTTGGGAGGGAAAACTGTCTTTATTGATGTTATGGTAGTCCAAGACCCCTTGGATTTCGATTTACTCCTTGGGCGAGATTATGTCTATGCCATGAAAGCTATTGTGCCCACTCTTTTTTGTTTGATATCTTTCCCTCACGATGGAAGAATTGTGGCTATTGATCAACTTTCATGCATTGGTCCTGACTTGATTACCAACCCAATGAGCTCCCTAAACGGTTCTTATATGCATATGGTATCGCCTTCGCCACAGATAAATTATGTGGCGTTATCTCCCATGCCCTCAGTTGCTGATGAAGATGACTTCAATCTGGTATTTGACATGGTGATCTCTTCAGTAGGGTATTTAGAGCACTATCTCCTTACCCTTGACACGACCCTCGACACATGTTCCTTCTAGAGCATTGTTCTTCCATCTAGTGAAGATCTCTTGGAAGCCATGACCGAGTTTTGTCCCTTGACATGGTTTCCTTCCAGAGCATTATCCTCTTGGAAACCATGATCAAGAAGAAGTCACGTGCATAGTTTATCTTCTCTTTGGCAAGCTCATAAAAAAATGAAACAGAGGCTACGAGCATAGTTTCACTTCTCTGTGGCAAGATCGTTAAAAAATGAAACAAAAGCTTCGAGTATAGTTTTTCTTCTCTATGGAAAGCTCATTAAAAAATGAAACATAAATTTGGGGATTGAACCTGGAGTCTTAAGCATAGTTCTTTTCCTGTGTCAAGCTCGTTAAAAATGAAACAGAGGTTCTGAGCATAGTTCTTTTCTTGTGTCAAGCTCGTTAAAAATGAAACAGTCACCTCTCCTGCCAAGTCGAGTCTTTCACTAGATCCCGTAGATATCGAGTCACGTCTTTATATAGATCTCATATATTTCGAGTTAAGTTTTTCGTTAGGTCTCATTTTTGAACCTTCATTTCATCCACCTGTATCCTTTTTGTCCATCTAGTACATAAATTGGTGACAACCTCAAAGTCGGTGAATGAATTGAAGCTTGGGAGGCATGGCTCCAGCCTTTGATTATCTTTCTGGAGTTATGCCACTAGATTTTCAATCCGGGGGTAGAGTACCAACCATCCTTGGGTATCCCAACCTTTGGGAATTACGTTGGGAATTTACAAGCATAGTTTAATTTTGTTTCAAAATGAATCCAATACCGAGCTTAGTCTTTGTTCTTTCTCATGCTCGTAAAAAACATGAGAACGCAATCGAGTAAATTTTTATCTCTTTTTCGGACTTGCGTGGATACACGAAAAAGGAACCCCCTGGAGTCGTCTTTAAGCTCTTTTCAGACTCTCTAAACATTAAAAGATTGCCGAGTGATATTTATTCCTTTCACACTCGTTAAAAGGTTTGAAAGGGCGTCTTTCAAGTGGTAGTTTATCTCTTTTTCAGCCTCACAAGACTAACATTACAAAAAAGGACAACCCTAGAGTCGTCTTTAAGTTCTTTTCTGCCTCTCTAAACATGAAAAACCACCGAGTTTTCCTTCTCTGGACTCGTTAAAATCACACATTGAAGGACCCATATGGGACCGAACCCTTACTTCTTCTAGTTCATTAAAAAAAGGAAGAGGGACTTACCAAAGGTGAGTTATATCGAGCATGTGTTACCCTCCTCGATCTTGTTAAAATTAAAAAGAGGTACTCTTCTATCTAAATGGGGGAAGAAATTGAAGGAAGCAAGCCAAGCAGTTTTTGAAAACATCACAAGTCACTCTTACGGTCGCCCTTGAACACGACACTTTGTCTTTGCATACATTTTAATCCGCTAAACCTCTGTACTGAACCAATCCTCTGAGTTTCTTTACTCCTTTGGGTCACCCAACGAAAGTCATAGTGTCCATTGCATCATCATGTTTTGGTCCATGTCATGTTTCTGTTGTTGTGCCTCAATGTTCAAGGGAAGTATCTGCCTCAAGAATCAACCATCACAAATATCATGTTTCAATACCTGTGTCAGTCCATGTTCATTTGATCTACCAATTTACATCTCTGTGTAAGTTTCGTGTCGTTGATGGGGGATACATCAAGGCCCTCCTTCGATGAGTCTGTTCCTGTCGACTTCAACACATTTTTTGGGAACTAGACTTAGAAACCAGTTAGTAACTTGGGACCTACATGTATCAATGGCAAGCCTCCTCTCTTATGACAGTGGGTTTATATCATTAACCCCTGATCGGATAATTTCACAAATTTTCAACTTCAACTCATCTATTCACATTCGTTGGAATGTACTAGGGTACCTTGGGAATCATTGACATCAATGGTGATTTCCCTTGCACTTGTTAACGATTTACCTCATTGACCGGTAATCAAGTGGTTTTTTCCATGTTTGACATCAAGACATATATTCACATGGTTAGACTTGTACCACATTGGGATCGGTAAAAATATCCTGGGTTGAGTGATCACTCTGTTATGTACTTTGCCCAAGTTGCGACAGAGTTTCTCTTGAATATTATCATATATACTATCACATAGATCCACTTTGTATTGGTCTGTGGCTATGTATTTTCATCTCATAGATCCACTGTGTATATTTTGTGGCTATGACCAATTCATGTCATGGAAGTATAGATCCACATTGTATCTTTGGTGGCTATACTTTTTTGTTAATACAATTATGGATCCACAATGTATTTTATGGCGGCCATACCTTGAAAGTCTTTATCACCCAAGCATAGGCATGCCTACGTTGGGTTTGAAACATATCATAACATTTGTCTGATGGTTTTATGTAGCTTCTACCAGGTTCTCTAATTCCATACCTTTGCTCGAAAAATTCTACAAAGTACTTCAGTCATTAGTTTCCATCTTCTAACTTCGCACTTTGGGGGGAAATATATTACACATCAAAATTACGCATTTCAATGATGACCTATTGTCGTCATTACAAGTGTCGAAAGGGTCACATTTTGGACACAAGTGTCACAAGTGTCGCAGACATCATACAATCATCTTGCCGACCATGTAGTGTCTCGAATGACATCACAAGGAACACTTGAAGACACCCTCAAAAACTGGTTAAAGAAGAAGAAATCATTTGATGAAGAATACAAATCTTTTGCCATGAAAAAAACCACTTAAAAATGAAATTTGAAGGCCAACGCTCCACTACCCACTGCTAAGGAGTGCCAACTCTCCTTGACCTTCTTTGGGGGAGCATTCCAACACTCTACACACCCTTTTGGGGGAGCACTGGGCTTTTTTTAGGAAATTTTGGGTAGCACTCCCCTACCCACTGTCAGTGAGTTCTAGTGCTCCTTGCCCTCCTTTGGGGGAGCGTTGCAACACTTTGTGCCCCATTCTGGGGGAGCGCTAGGCTGTTTGAGGAAAATCAGGAAAAAATCCCCCTCATCTCTGGAGTTGGTTGGATTCGAATCTGAGGTCAAGGTTGGATCTTAGGGAAGATCCACAACTAATGGAGAAAGATTCTCAACCTATCCCATGAATCTCTAAGGTGGTTAGGCCTCTCCAAGCCTATATAAGGAGGCCTCCTCATGGTGAAAATATGGAGTTTTAGAGATACCAAACTTATGATCTCATGAGAAGTGGTATTAAGAGGACATTGAAGGCATCAAACTTATGATCTCATAAGGGAGATAATCAGTGAAGCATAGTCATTTTGTTTGTGGATCATTTGAGCAAGGGGTTGGACAAGGAGAGCTTGGTGAGGCTACTGCATCTACATCAAAGGTTTGTAAGTATCTCTATTGAGCTCTCATTAATACATGTGCTTGGCCTGTTTCCTTCAAGATTGTGTATGCCTACATGAACTTGTCTTTAATGGATATATCTAGTTTCAAACTAATCGTAGTAGAATAGGAAGCATGCTTTGTCTTTGATTGGATTGCAGGACTTGTTGAAGAGCTTGTGGATCAGAGATCAACTTGGAACTGGGCGAGGACAAACGTCGTAAAAAGGTACATCTTCTTCCTCTTCTCTATAGATTAGTTTATCTAGGTTTAAAGGGATGTCAGTGACCAAAGTTAGCACCTTTCTGTCTTGGTTATAGGGGTCTAGATCTAAGAGGAAGTTCACCTATCCACAAGGGGATTTTCCTGTAATAGGAATGCTAGCATGTATGCAACTAGCCCTATCTTTTCTAACATTTTGAATTACCCACAATATCTTGCTACCAATTTTGGGCAACAACCCAATCTTATCGAACTTCTTTTTTCTTTCAATTTTAGGAAAACATGTTCACCAACTTTAAAATCTCTAAAAACTCTATTCTTGTCTGCATAACTTTTCTGCCTATTCTGGGCAGCCTTTAAATTCAACCTAATCTTTTCCATTTTCTCCCATTTCCCACAAAAAATATAGCCCAATGATATCTCTGTCTAATGGGTTATCCCAACTCACTGGTGTATTACACTTCCTACCATACAATGCTTCAAATGGGATCATTTTTAATGAGGCTTGATACCCATTATTACAAGCAACCTCTACTAAGTGGATGTAGTCTTCCCACTTCAATGGCCGGTCCATCACATACATTCTGAGTATGTATTCAATTATTTTGTTGGTCCTCTCTATTTACACATATGACTTTGGGTGATACGCTGTACTGGGATTTAAATTTGTTGCAATTCCTTTGAACAAACCTTCCCAAAAATTCAATGTGAATTTTGGATCTCTATCTGAAATTATTTCCTTAGGCACTCCATGTAGCCTGGCAACTTCCTTCATGTAATTATATGCAATATTTGTTGCCTTGTGTGTAGTCTTCATAGGAATAAAATGTGCAATTTTTGTCAATTTATCCACCACCACTATGATGGAATCATGTTGCTTCATTTTTCTGGGCAGCTTTTTAATGAAATCAATTGTAACCACTTCCCATTTCTACTCAGGAATGCGGAATGGTTGTAACAACCCCGCTGGATATCTATTTTTACCTTTTGGAAGTCTAGGCACCTGGATATGTAATTAGCCACTTGTTTCTTCATTCCCAACCAAAATTATTGGCTTATTACAACTACAACTATATTATGATATCATGGGTGCCCAACATATGGCACATTGTGCATTTCCTTTAGCACTATATTTTTCAGCTCTTCGAAATTTGGCACATATATTTTTCTTTTTTACATGAGGATTCCATCCTCTTTCAATTCATAATAATTAACTTTCTATTGTAAAGTTCCTTTCTATAACGTATCTTTTATTTTTACATATTGCTAATATGAATTTGCAGCCTCTAAAATTCCATCTTTTAAATATGTGTTGAACATGTTGATGACTGAAATATGTTTTCATGAGCTCTTATGTTGAGTGCATCAGCCACCCGACTTTCTTTTCTTTTAATATGCTTAATTTCAAAGTCATATTCGCTCATAAATTCTAGCCATTTAATTTCTCTGACATTTAATGTTGGCTGACCAAACAAATGCTTCAGACCACAATGGTTTGTCCTTGGCTCAAATATTTGATCCATGAGGTAATGTCTCCACATTTTTAGTGCATGAACAATGATTGTTAATTCCAAGTCATGTTTAGCATAATTCCTTTCATGCTATTTTAATTTCTAGGACTCATAGCATACCACATCATCTTTTTGATTGAGGACTCCATCGATCCCTTGCATGCATATGTGCACACTACAAAATATTCATTTGGATTTGCAATCTTTAAGGTTGGTGCACTTGTCAAAATATATTTCAACTGCTGAAAACTTTCTTCACATTTGGGATTCCATTCAAATTTCACTCCCATCTTTTGCAAATAAGTGATTGGGCTTGCAATATTTGAAAACCATTTTATGAATCTTTGGTAATAACCAACAAGACCCAGAAATGATATGACCTCTGTCACATTTGTTGGCATTTTCCATCCTCTTATGGATTCTATTTTCTCAGGATCAACTGCTAAACCATATGCTAAAATAATATGCCCTAATATGTGAATTTTGATTTGATAAAATATGAACTTACTTGGTTTGGAATAAAATTTATGCTCTCTAAAAACTTGCAACACCATTCTCAAATGTTTCTCATGTTCTTATTCTATCTTGCAGTAGATGAGAATATCATCTAAGAAAACAATCACAAACTTGTGTAGGTATTCCATGAACACTCCATTCATCAGGAACTTGAAAAATTTTAGGGAATTTGATAGCCCAGATGACACTACTTTAAATTCATAATGCCCATATCTTGTCTTGAACATTGTCTTGTTGATGTCCTCCTTTTTTATTCTCACTTGATGATAACTTGATCTGAAGTCAATCTTGGAAAATATTCTTTCACCCTTCAATTGATAATATAAATCATCAATCCTTGGAAAATGATATTTTTTTCTTTATGGTGACCTTATTCAACTGTCTGAAATCAATACATAGCCTTAAGGTTCCATCCTTCTTCTTTGCAAAAAGAACTGGGGCTCCCCAAGGTGACACACTTGGTTGTATATACCCCTTCTTTAAAATTTCGTCAAGTTGCATCTACAACTCTTTCAAATATGGTGTGCCCATTATGTAAGGTGTCTTGGACACTGGGGCAACTCCTAGCACCAAATCAATGGAGAAATTAATGTCTCTCTTTGGTGGAAATCCTGGGATTTCCCCCAAAACATCTTCAAAATCTCTCAAGACTAGAGGGTCCTCAATACTTACCACTTTATCTCTAGTTGCATCTTCCATACGAGATGCGAAAATTTGACATACCCTCCTAAATATATTTTACAACTACACGGATGAAATTTCTCTAATAGCTATAACTCTCAGAATGCCTTGAACCTTGCTTTGTTGTCCATCCTCATCAAGACAAGTTATGGTCTTGTTATAACAATCTAGGATAACATGGTGTTTTCCCAACCAATCCATGCCAACTAGATAATCATATGAACCTAATGGTATGATGTTAACATCCACCTTTGTGCTGAGTCCATTCATGTCTATTAGACAATATTTGACCAGCTCATTGATATTTCTCTTAGCCCCTATGACTAACTGAACTAACCAATATTTTGTATGCTTACTCCTTTGCTACTAAAATATTTCAACATTGTTAGAGTTTATATAACTATGGCTAGCTCCATAATCAATTAAAATTGCTATGGGATAATTATCAATCTTACCTTCCACATCAATCATGGGGGATTGATACTATGATTTCTTGTTGTCCAAGGCTGCATAGATCCTTGGCATGATTCCTCCCATATATTCAATTGTTTCAGTCTCCTTAATGTTGTGAAAAGCCTCATTCTTTCTCCTTTCCGAGGGAAGTCCCTATATAAGTGATTCACCTCACATCCCCAACATTGTACATGTTGTTGCCTTGACCTTTTCCCAATGAATCTACCATCTTGTGATCATTTTGGGTTGACTTTACTTGTTTATTTTCTTGGGATTTGTTCTTGAAAAAGGGGGGCTTAAAAGCTTTCTACCTTTGCTCCTTTTTACCCTTCGTCTTGTCATTCCAAGCTTTTTGGAAGACCAACCTCCCTCTACTTTTCTCATAAATATGTTTTTCTCTCCTTATGATCTCTTCCAAGGTTCTGGGGTTATCATATTGTATCTTCTCACTATAGAAAGAGGGTAACCCAATCAAAAACCTTTGGATTTTTACCTTCTCATCCTTTATGAAGTCCACATACTTCAACAATTCAAATAATCGTTTCTCATACTCATCCATTGTCATGCTTCCCAATTTGAGTTCAAAGAACTCTTTCATTTTTATTTCATGGTAATGCTCTGACAAATATTTCTCTTGGAAATATCCCGTGAACTTCCTCCATGAGACCTTCCTCTCATCAACATGTTTTGCTTGCTTAAGTTAATCCCACCACATGGTTGCCTCTCCTTGCAAGTGGTAGGTTACAGTTCTTGTTTCTACCTTGGAGGGATAATCATGCAACTGGAAATATTTCTTCATCTCCAACAACCAAGCCTCAACCTCTTCTCCCTTATTATGCTCACCATTTAAAGTAGGTGGCTTAATTTTCTTGATTTCACCTTGCAAGATGTCTCCCTTAGGACTTTTCCTCTGTCTCCTGATAGGAGACACACTTGGGCTACTTCTTGGCCCTAAATTCACATGAGCTCTCCTATTGGATTTCTATGGATAATGATGGCACATGCTCATTCTCCTTGACTTCCTGCCATTCCCATGCTCATCCCTTCTGTTATGGGATTTGGATGTTATCACATGTCTAACACTAACTTATTGATTTGTTCCAGAGTCTTTATTGGATTGCCTCTGCAACATGTTCAAGCTCTAAAGTATCTCTTCATGAGCCTTCATAATCTTCTCATTATCATACCTATAGATCTACACTTCTCTCTACATGCTTCTTATAGTTACATGCTCCTTCTTGCCTCTTCTTCAATTAGAATATGTCTCAACATTTCCCATGTTGACATGTAGCCCTCTGAATTCTTGTTCACGATTGTAGGACAATTGGGCATATTCCATGGATGTAGTTATCATAAAGGAACCAAACTACCTTCTTGTACCTCTAAATTCTGCAAGGTATGTGCATGCAAACAATTTTATGTTAGACAAAAAATGTATACACGGTTTTGGAAATGAATGCACAAATTTTGTCTACCCTTTATTGACACCAGTCATCTTCTTTTAAGTTAACTATAAACTTTACTACCTAGATCAATTTCCGGTGTTGATAAACAAATTCTCCCATCCAATATCTCTCTAATGACTACTTTCTTGCTCAATTATGAGCTCTGAGCAAAAAGTTATAGTCATTTGAATATGGTTGGCTTACCCCTTTTGCACCCTTTTTATTCTGGTGCAAATAATCTCAGACACCAACTTCTGCCACTTGTAGAAGTAAATATGTCAAAAACTATGGAAAATTTTGTACGAGATGTAGATAAAAACAATAACAAGGAATTTATAGCAACTCTCAGATTATCAATTTGATACTCCAATAAAAAAACTGCAACAATCTAGAAATGACAACTTTGTCCTTTTTCACCCCTTTCCCGGACATGGAATTTTTAAATACAAACCAACTATCTCCCAAACTATGCACTTTTGGAAAATTTTCACTAAAGCAAAGTTATCTAGGTTGATGAGTATACAAAATGTCAAGTAAATAATTTTTCCAGTTTTTCCATCTGGGTACCCTTTTCCCCCTCTGAAAATCCCAAAAATCCCTAAAAAGTGGCCTAGAACAGTGGATTTTTCCCTATTTTAGCATCCCCATTCCAAACCCCTTAGGATTTATTCAATTCCTTCCTGGGTTATTTCCATGCCTGCTTTTTGGATGATCTCCAAGAATTTTATCTTAATTTGGATATCTGCCAATGATATAGACCCAGATCTTTAAAAACCACTATTTTTTACCTCTCTAAAACTTTTTTAGATCTTCTCACCGCGGAAAAAACCTAGAAGATTCATCCCAATTAGACTTAATATGCTCTTGTTATAGCCAAAATAATATTTTGGCTCTAAACTTGGATTTTTTTAAAATAGTAGGACAATTTTTCCTACGTGGCATCCTTGCTGATGTGGATGCTGATGTGGCATTTTGGGTCAACATGGCACCATGAGGTGATGCCATGTCACCCTCTTTGCCATCCTCACCTTGCCTCGTCAACTTACATCACCTTCTTTACCTTTAATTTATAAATTAAGCTTTATTTCCGACCCCACCGTACTTGTATGTCCACTTGGAACCTTCTTTGACCACGAATGGGATAAGTATCCCACCTCTCCTGTCAGAATTTGATGTGGCACATGTTCATTAATTGTGGGGATGGTTGGGTCTCATCCCACACCCTTTTCCTCGGGCGCACACAACTCGCCGACCCCCAGATTCAATGACTAAGATCAAGGGACGATCAACGACCCTCGAAAATTTCACTTCATCAACTTGCACAAGGGTTAACAACCCTCTACGATGCAAGAGTAGTTTTCTCATGTGCTGATGTCTTGTACGGAAAATACCCAAATTTCCCTAAAAAAAATTATGAATCTCAAAAATGCCTAATTTTTCAAAATTTTCTGCCAGGGCCACCATGAACTCTGAATTTAAGCTTCTAATGGCCAATTTCGACCTTGTGCACGTCAATTTGATTATTGCACCCAAAATTCGGCACTCTTGTGTCAATTCCTCAACAAATTTCGCTACAGAATTTGGGGCTTTTGCCCAATTTCACCCAATCTCTCCATGGGTATCTTGCAAATCCAAAATTCGACCAATTTCAAGAAGGAATTACCACTCAGAGGTTAAAATTTGGGGATTTTAACCCCTTGAACTCAATCTCCTCAAATTTCTCCTGAATGTTTCCCCAGTTTAACTTGAGTAATCTAGGAATTGTTTTTGCAAACATCCCCTAAGATTTAACCCTTCAAGATTCAGTTTCTGCATGCTGAGTTTGGCCCACACAGGCTCAGTTTTTGAACCCGAAGCTATAATACCATTATGTAATGTTCCCCAACTTAAATACGAAATATTACAAAACATAATACCATTAAAAATTGAAAAAAATCTTGCTAAATCATTTCCTTTAGCTTACCAGCCACAATTTATGCAAAAAATTAACTAGATTCAGATACCCATAATTAAATGCATCTACATTATTCTAATGCACATGAATGTAACTAATAAATCATCTATAACAACACATAAAACCATTCTCATTCACAGAGTAAATGTGCATCCATAAGACTAATAAGAAAACTCAGATAATAGATAAACACTTATCTTTAAAACAAAGCTTGTGCAACTAGCTACTTGGGAAGGATGTTCCAACTAACCATAGACTTGATGTTCCATATATCAACAACACGTCACCCCCGAGCTGGGGCTAGGAATCCACAAAAGAAGGGTGCCTCTCATAGTCCACTCACAACTTAATAACCCAAAACCCATTAGTATTGTTGGCGTTGGAAGTCACTCCTGGATTGCAGCAGGAGCAGAGCCTGACGCCCATCAGTTTTATGTCACGATTTGTTTATAGAGGGTGATCAAGTGGAGGAAAACTCGAAACGATATTGTTCTAACTCTGAAACTAGGCTGGACATGCAGAGGTAGGTGAGGTCTTAATTAAACTTCAGACAATGAGTTGTAGTAAGGGTGAATAGGAGGAAGACTTATGTAAGGAAAAGCCGAGGGCTGCTGTAGGCATCGAGCTTCTAACAACCTGTAGAATAAAAACTTGAATGTAATATCTTCTTACACTCAAATATAGAAAACACTGGAGAATATAACAATGTCACAATAAATCCTTTATCATAACACAGTTACAGTAATTCACGCGAATCAGTTGATCATGAACTCTCTCAGTATGAGATGAAATTAGATGGGATAAGAAAACTGTCTGTCATAAAACAAGAAATATGACATACAGATACATAACCAGAGAACTAGAGCCTCTGTTAAAACTTTACAATTGGGAGCTTTGCTTTACCATCGATACCTACAAAATACAAAAACTGAGTACATATACTCAGAAAAATTCGCCCAACAGAGGCGTGCTCGGACCTCCAAGGCGTGGCATCCCTTTAGTTAAACTCGGGCGGAAATCCTTCATCAGACGTCAGCTTAACTTTGCATGGCCTTTGCAGGGGAGGTAGATGAAACATTAAAGGCTAAAATAGCGTGTGCAGACTCCTCTAGTCAGACGAGAACTCAACATGACTTCTTTGGAGAAAATCAGCGTATAGGACCATCTCGGGCAGACTGCCTGTCGAAACCTCCATGCTTTGCATTTAATGAGTGAGCTGAGGTTTCAACTACCTCCATCCACCTTCATTTATTTTTAGCGAGGACCAAGATCGAGGTCGAGCTGAACTAGTCTCTGGAGAACGTGGTGATCCCTTCTGCAGCTAAACCCGGTGCTTTGACCCTTTGCGCAATTCTTTCAATTGCCCCCAAGTGACCACGGGCTATGACCCTGTGCCTATCTTCAAAGGCGCTTTTGGAATTTTGTGTTTCGTGGATGGGAGGAGGCTGCTCCTTGTGCTTCAAAGTTACGAAATGCGAGGTGGCGACATAGCCTAATCGTGCGCCACATACCCCTCCTTGATCGGGCGGCCTGGATCATTTCGGCCAGACTGTGGGCCCGAGTCCTGGATGCCTTCGCATCTCACGTCTTGCAGCTGGGAGGAGGCTAATCTTCTTTTTTGAAAGTCACGATGCGCGAAGAGGCGATAGAGCCTAATCGTGCACCACATGTCCTTATCTGATCGGATGGCCCTGAACATCTCAACAATATTGTGGGCCCAAAACCCGAACGCCTTCGACATCTCTCATCTTGTGGATGGGAGGAGGCTACTCCTTGTGCTTCAAAGTTACGAAAGGTGAGGTGGAGACATAGCCTAATCGTGCACCACATACCCCTCCTTGATCGAGCGACCTGGATCATTTAGGCGAGACTATGGGCCGGGGTCCTGGACGCCTTCACATCTCGCGTCTCGTAGCTAGGAGGAGGTTGATCTTCGTTCTTCAAAGTCGCGATGTGCGAAGAGGCGATAGAGCCTAATCGTGCACCACGTGTCCCTCTCTGATCAGATGACCCTGAACATCTTGACAATATTGTGGGCCCAAAACCCAAATGCCTTCGGCATCTTGCATCTCGTGGATGGGAGGAGGCTACTCCTTGTGCTTCAAAGTTACGAAAGGCGAGGTGGTGACATAGCCTAATCGCATGCCACGTACCCCTGCTTGATCGAGCGGCCTGGATCATTTCGGTGAGACTGTGGGCCCGGGTCCTGGATGCCTTTGCATCTCGCGTCTCGTGGATGGGAGGAGGCTGCTCCTTGTGCTTCAAAGTCGTGATGTGCGAAGAGGCGATAGAGCCTAATCGCGCACCACGTGTCCCTCCCAGGCGCTAAAACTCGTGCAACTCCGTGGCTCTAGCTTACCCAATGAACGACAATCTGCTCCATCGATCGATCCTCGCTGTTGAATCTCGGATCGCCCATCTGCTAACACTTAAGTCCGAAATGTACTTCTTCTGTGTGCTGCGCTTGGTGCTCATGCCTGCAAATGAATACAATGCATTTGATGGGTTCTTTAAGCTCCATTTCTTCGCGTTTACGCCACAGGCGCGAATCTTGGAGAGAAAACGCCCCCTTGCAAGAATTTGTGCTAACATTAGGCTCCATGGGGGATAGAGTCATCCCTGCGATGCTCTAAGAACTCATTTTGCAGCTTTAGTGCCTTGCTATTGGGATATGGAGTCATTTACTAAGCCGAAAAATAAAAATAAACAAAGAACCAAAAGGACAATATTTACAAACAAAGGAGCCATCTAAGGCTCAAACAAAACACTTCTTCAGAAAATGCCCATTTACTGGGCTGTTGAAAACCTCTTCACCCTCCAAATCCTGCAACCTGTACATGTTATTTGAGAAAACCTCAGAGATTTTGAAGGGCCCGATCCATAGGGCATCAAACTTGTTGTGTTTGCCCTTATCCTGTCTAGGTGCATCCCACTTAAGTACCAAATCCATGATCTCGAATTCCTTCTTCCTGACTTTCCTATCAAAGGCCTGTTTGACCTTTTGCTGATGACTATGAGTTGCGTCCATCACTTGTTCCCTGATTTGTTGTACTTCCACCATCTGATGAATCCTTCTGACCATATGATCCATCTCTCCTTCATAATCTTGGAAGAACTTCGCTATAGGTAAGGCGAGATGAGTGGGAAAAACTGCCTCTGTTCCGTAAACCAGCTGAAAAGGTGAGGTGCCCAGGGACTTCTTCGTTGTCACTCGATTGGCCCATAGGGAAAATTTGAGCTTTGAATCCCAAGCCCTCTTATTGTCTTCCAATAATCTTTTAATGAGCTTGATTAGGCTTTTATTGGAATATTTTTCCAGTCCATTTCCTTGAGGATAATAGGGGGTGGAGTGAATTAGCGAGATCTGGAACTACTCACAGAACTTAATCAGAGGCTCAGATTTGAACGAGGCAGCATTATCAGTGACAATCCAGCTGGGACAACCAAATCTGGATATGATATCCTCCAGGAGACTAATAATTACTTTGTGTGATGCACTTCTGGTGGGGGCAGCTTCTATCCACTTGGTGAAATAGTTTGTTGCAGTCAGGATCCATATGTGTTGGCCACTTGAGGGAGGATGGATTTCCCCGATGAAGTCCAACCCCCACTATTGAAAAGGTGCTGAAGCCACTACAGGTTTCAGTGGTAGTGGTATAAGCTACTGCTTTCCTGAGAACTTTTGGCATTTGATGCAGGCTCTGATTCCTCTGCAAACATCAGCGAATAAAGTGGGCCAGTAGTACCCAACTCTGAGAATTTTGTGAGCTGTGGTCTTCCAAAAATAATGTCCTCCACAAAGGCCATTATGGAATTCAAATATAACCTTTTGGGATTCTTGTGGTTTCAAACACTTCAACAACACCCCTAGAGGGTCTCTCCAGTACAAGAATTGGCCAATGAGGCAATATTTGACCGCCTTGAGTTTTAAATACCTTGCCTTACTTTTACCCATTCCATCAGGGGGCCTCAACTCCTACAGAAAGTACAAGATGTCTCGATACCAGGCACATTCTGTTAGTGGCAAGTCGTCCCGAGAACTTTGGCTGGGCGAATCAACTTGCTGAGTTCCTGAGCAAGCATTGATGAAGCTGATCCCCAAGGCTTTGCAATTGGATTCAGCCAGTAACTTGGCTAAACCCTTCCCCTTTATCAAGTTGGTGGGCTTAATCTCCAGATCAAACTCCAAGATTTGAGCAATCCATTTACCTCTTCTCCCATCTATGTCAGGCTGTATAAGGATGTCCTTCACATAGGCTGAAGGAACGTATGCAGTCACTTTTGAGTGCAAGACATAGACTCTGAAAGCTTTGAGAGCTTTCACCAAGGCATAGGCCTGCTTCTCCATGATCTCATACCTGATTTCTGCATCTCTTAATGCTTTACTGAAGAAGGCAATGGGTTGCTCTCGCCCTTCCTCATTTTTCTGCAATAAGACCGCTGCTACTGTATCAAAATAAGCGAAAGAAGAAACTAGGAAGTCTTTGGAATAGTCAGGACTGATCAGCACAGGTGCCTCAGTCAATGCCCTTTTTATTTGGATAAAATATTCCCTGGGTTCAGTAGTCCATTTTACTTATTTTCCTTTCCTGAGCATGGCTGTGATGTGTTTCACCATCTCAACAAAATTTGAGACGAACCTCCTTAGAAAGTTAATCTTCCCTAAAAAGGCTTGAACTTCCTTTCTAGACCAGGGAAGTGACAGAGTCTGAATTGCCTCTACCTTGCTGGGATCAATTCTCACTCCTTCTGTTGATACTATATGACCTAACAATTTCCCCTCCTTCATAGCAAACAAAGATTTTTTGGGGTTTAAGCATAGGCCAAACTTTCAACACTTCAAGAACACTTTTCTTAGGTGACAACAATGCTCTTGGTCAGACCTGGAGAAGACTGTGATGTCATCCAGATAGATCACCACAAACTGATCTTTTTCCTCAATGAAGACTATATCCATGGCCCGCTGAAATGTCACTCTTGCATTCATCAATCCAAAGGGCATTTTGGCATACATGAATGTGCCCCAAGGAGTGGTGAAGGCTATCTTTTCCCTGTCCTCTGGCATGACCAATATCTGATTATAGCCAGAAAATCCATCAATCATGGATATCTTGGATGCACCAGTTACCCTCTGCAATATGTGTTCCATCTTAGGTAGGGGGTAATTGTCCTTTCTTGAGCTTTTGTTCAGATTCCTGAAGTCAACACAAAGCCTGATCTCGCCACTTTTCTTCCTTACCGGGACCAAATTGGCCACCCATTCAGAATATCTCAAGGGGACAATGATTTGGGCATCTAACAACTTCTTCACTTCTTTTTCCATGACAGGCAACAACATGGGATTTATCTGTGTTATCTTCTGCCTAAATGGCCTAGCCTCTTCCTTCAGTGGGATATTGTGTTCAATGACAGAGGTGTCATATGTCCTGAGGTCTTCATAGGTCGATGCAAACACATCGACAAATTCTCTTAATAACTCGATATATTCGGCCCTCTGTTCTCTAGTCAAACTGCTCGACAACTTGACAAACTTAGGCTCCTCCTGTGTGCCAATGTTGCACTCAACTGTGTCAACATCTTCATCTGAAACCCTACCCTTTACTGCCACATCATTCCCATCGAACAATCTTTCTAAAGGGACTAGTCCCATCGGAATGTGATTGCTAGGCAGCTGAATAATCTGGTGATTATCAATTTCATTTAAAAACACCTCAGGGTAATGGTCACCTTCAAGGTCAGGATCCTGATCAATGTGCAATGCAGAAAATTCATCAACAGATTGGAGAAATTTTTCGATTTCAAGATCATCATCAAATACCTTCCAATGCTTGACATTGTCTGGTACGGATGACCTATATCTTATCTCGACATCATATTTGACCATAGACAGCATAGGGATCTTGAACCGGCTAGCTGAAACAACTAAAGAATCGGCCACAACATTATCCTCCCTTGGGACAAAAGAAATGTTGAAAGCTGAGAAGAAATTATCAATCAGGTCCCATACCTCATTCTTGTAATTTCTGAGCTGAGGATGCTTGGCCTGATAGACATTCCTGACCTATTGGATTATCAATTCCGCATCTCCGAACACTGCCATCTCCCTAATTCCCATTTCTTTTGTGGCCCTCATACCCAGAACAAGAGCTTCAGACTCTGCCACGTTGTTGGTGGTTTCAAATTCCAATGTGTATGACAGGGATATGGTCTCTTGAGAAGGTGACATGAAAACCACTCCAGCGCCAGCGCCTTCGCTAGAAGAAGCTCCGTTGAAAAACATTTTCCAAATGGAGGTGTTTGGAGGAGGTGTCCCATGATCAAATAAGGGTTTCTTTATGATTTGGAAAGGGGCTTCAGGAGCATCAGTTATCTACAATAAACTAGACCCCAAATTAGTGTCCAGTGCAAAGATGGGATGATTGGTGGGGTTTGCTTCATCACTGACAATATAGGCTAGCTGGGATTCTCTGTACAACCTCCTGTGTTCCCCTCCAAAGACTAGAATAGTAGCATATGTGAGATCCATCTGTAATGTTCCTCCAAGATTTTTAATCCAAGATCTTGACAACAACATGCCAAACTTGGGAGGAACGTCGGCCACTACAATGTCCATGACCACACTCTTCATTGGTAGCTGAAACAGAGAGACCACCAAGTCTTTGATGACTCCAAGACATTGCACCCTCCTTGAATCAAAAGAGTACAAATCATGATAAGCCTCTATCACTTCCAGTCCCAATTCTTCCATGACTATTTTGGGCATAAGGTTATGGGAAGCCCCTGAATCCACGAGGCAGTTATGCATCACTTTATCATGTATGTTTAGGGATGTGTAGAAAGGAGGGGATGAATCATCTCTATCTTCTACCATGGGACCTAGGACGACTGTTGGCTTTTCATCTTGGAGATTTATTGAGTCTGTGGAAGGCTGGGGGTGCTAAGATTGTAGCAGCTTGGAGAGGGACCTTTTGAAATCTTCATTTTTCACTAGTTCAGATAGGGGTACAGGAATTCTAATATTCTGAATCTCATGCTCAAAACTAAAGGAGGAGATAGACTTAGGAGCTTCCCTTACCTCGGAGATAGGTTCCTTGGCTTCTGGTGAAGAATTATGAGTTTTCTTTTCTTTAGTAGTGGTTGCTGCAGCTTTAGTAGGCCTTTCCGCTATGAGGGGTTGTTCCTGATTATCAAAATTCCCTTCTTTCCTTTTTGACCTGAGATTGTATCTGTTAGGAGTGTTGCTGGCCTTTTCCCCTTTACTCAACTCATTGATTTGAGTGCTGATAAAGGATTCTTCATATGTAGATTGAGTCAAATGAGGAAATGGGGAAGTGTCCTCGATGCAATGGATCTCAGGGTCGAGTTCATCCACCTCCTCCCCTTCCTCATGAGCAACTAGGCTATTTTGGAGAGGGGTCTGAATCCTCTGATCATCCCTATCTCTGCTTCTTTGTTCCTTTGGAAAAGTCTGTGGCATATTGTTACTAGGCCTCCTGAAACCTCTGTTATCGGTATTTTGGGGGTTTCTGTACATGGGCTTCCCCTCTAACTCCCACTTCTCCATTCTAGCCAAAAGGGATTTCAGTGCTTTAGCTACCTCATCCGTTTGAAGGGGAAGGGGAGAGGAATGGGATGGGGAATCCTCTGTTCTTCTCCTGGATATGTCTCTGTCGGCCTTATTCCTGAGTCGGTTAACAACCAATATGTTAGACTCTTCTTCCACGGCTGTGTCCTACATGTGAGCCAGAGTGGTGGCTCTCCTTTCCCTCAGCAGGAGGCATAAATCAGGATCAAAAGCACGGGCATAAGTGATCTTTGCAGAGGCTTCAAAGGGATTTATCTCGGTGGGGATCTTATTGTACATCTTATTAAATCTTTTGGATAAGTCAGAGACAGAATATCCTTCCTTTCTCTTCAAAGACCCAAACTCAGTCATGTAATACATGAAATCCTTTTTGTCTCCTCATTGTCTCAAAAAGGCACTATCCAAAGCCTCAATCCCATCAATAGATCCAGGAGGCAGGGCCCTAAACCATTTTCTAGCCTCGGCTTCAAGACTATGGACGAAACTCCTCATTCATACATCTTCATGCATGATAACATGATCGTCTGTAAGCCTGTAGAAGGCTTCAAGGTGTTCTTCTGCAGTTATGTCCCCCTCGCCTGTAAACTTGGGCAGCTGCTTGAGGTAGCCATCTGATGGAAGGGCATTGAGAGGCTGAGGCAACACAAGGGGAGCATACCTAGCAGATATTATAGCCTCCATTCTGGTCATAGGTGGATTTTCTCCTACCATAGGGATATTAGGTGGAGGAGAAGTTGGAGGAGAAGGAGTGTGAACAGGGGATATCGGAAAAGAGTTTCCTGGAGGAAAGGGAAACAATGGGGAATACAGAGAGAGAGCTAAGGGACCTGGATGGGCAGACGCTTCTCTCTGTGTAGTAACAGTAACAAAAGGAGGGGTGGTGAAGTCTTCTATGGTCCTGGGTCCACGCCAAGGTAAAGTTTCAGGGGAAAGGGGAGTGACAAGGATTTCTCCCTCCAATCCCAAACCGGGAGGGGAAAATTCAGCAGGAACACTCCCAAAATTCAGGAAACGGGAAACTTCAGAAAAGGGTCTACTAGGAAGCTGGGGAGAAGAAAAAGGGGTTTCTACAGAAGGAGACGAAAAATTACCTAGTTCGGCGGTGGAATTTTCTCCTTCAGAGGCCTTTCCTTTTCTGAAAATCACCTCCGGATCAGCTACAGGTGTAGCTAGAGGCAACAGTGGATGGGACCATGTGTGTCTGCCTCTGAAAGCCACAACTAAAACAACAGGTTCTTTCCAGTGGATTCATCACAATGGAGTCACCAGGTGCACAGTAGCAATCTTCAAAGGCTTTGATGCCTGATGCACCTTCAGAATCAGAGGCTCAATGTCGTTTAATCTCGGGGAAAATTTTCAACTTTGTCCCCGGCAACGGCGCCAAAAATGTTGGCATTAGAAGTCACTCCTGGATTGCAGCAGGAGCAGAGCCTGACGCCCATCAGTTTTATGTCATGATTTGTTTATAGAGGGTGATCAAGTGGAAGAAAACTCAGAATGATATCATTCTAACTCCAAAACTAGGCTAGACATGCAGAGGTAGGTGAGGTCTTAATTAAACTTCAAACAATGAGTTGTAGTAAGGGTGAATAGGAGGAAGACTTATGTGAGGAAAAGCTGAGGGCTGTTGTAGGCATCGGGCTTCTAACAACCTGTAGAAGAAAAACTTGAACATAAGATCTTCTTACACTCAAATATAGGCAACACTGGAGAATATAACAACGACACAATAAATCCTTTATCATAACATAGTCACAGTAATTCATGCGAATCAGTCGATCATGAACTCTCTCAGTATGAGATGAAATTAGATGGGATAAGAAAAATGTTTGTTATAAAACATGAAATCTCACATACAGATACATAACCAAAGAACTAGAGCCTCTATTAAAACTTTACAATTGGTATCTTTGCTCTACCATCGATACCTCCAAAATACAAAAAATGAGTACATATACTCATAAAAATTCGCCCAACAGAGGCATGCTCGGACCTCCAAGGCGTGGCGTCCCTTCAGTCAAACTCGGACAGAAATCCTTCGTCAAACATCACCTTAACTTTGCATGGCCTTTGCAGGGGAGGTAGCTGAAACATTAAAGGATAAAATAGCGTGTGCAAACTCCTCTGGTCAGACGAGAACTCAACATGACTTCTTTGGAGAAAACTAGCGTACAGGACCATCTCGGGCAGACTGCCTGCCAGAACCTCCATGCTTTGCATTTAATGAGTGAGCCAAGGTTTCAACTACCTCCATCCACCTTCATTTATTTTTAGCGAGGACCAAGATCGAGGTCGAGCTGAAATGGTCTCTGGAGAACGTGGTGATCCCTTCTACAGCTAAACCTGACACTTCGTCCCTTTGCGCAATTCTTTCTATCGCCCCCAAGTGACCACGGGTTGTGACCCTGTGCCTATATTCAAAGGTGATTTCGGCATTTCACGTTTCATGGATGGGAGGAGGCTGCTCCTTGTGCTTCAAAGTTACGAAAGGCGAGGTGGCAACATAGCCTAATCGCATGCCACGTACCCCTCCTTGATCGGGCGACCTGAATCATTTCGACGAGACTGTGGGCCCGGGTCCTAGACGCCTTCACATATCGCGTCTCGCAACTGGGAGGAGGCTGATCTTCGTTCTTCAAAGTCACAATGCGCAAAGAGGCGATAGAACCTAATCGTGCACCACGTGTCCCTCTCTGATTGGACTGCTCTGAACATCTCGACAATATTATGGGCCCAAAACCCGAATGCCTTCGACATCTCGCATCTCGTGGATGGGAGGAGGCTGGTCCTTATGCTTCAAATTTACAAAAGGCGAGGTGGCGACATAGCCTAATCAAGCGCCACGTACCCCTCCTTGATCGGGCGGCCTGGATCATTTCGGTGAGACTGTGGGCCCGGGTCCTAGACGCCTTCGCATCTTGCCTCTCGTGGATGGGAGGAGGCTGCTCCTTGTGCTTCAAAGTCGCGATGCGTGAAGAGGCGATAGAGCCTAATCACGCACCACGTGTCCCTCCCAAGTGCTAAAACTCATGCAACTCCGTGGCTCTAGCTTACTCGATGATCGATGATCTACTCCATAGATCGATCCTCGCCGTTGAATCCCGAATCACCCATCTGCTAACACTTAAGTCTGAAATTTACTTCTTCTGTGTGCTGCGCTTTGCGCTCATGCCTGCAAATGAATAAAATGCATTTGATTGGTTCTTTAAGCCCCATTTCTTCGCGTTTACGCCACGGGCTCGAATCTTGGAGAGAAAACACCCCCTTGCAAGAATTTGTGCTAACAAGTATTCTCCTACAACTATCCCAAATTTCCTCCAACTCTCTTACGCTTGACCCGCCCAACCCAAGGAATGTACTGTAAGTTTTAAACCTGCGAAGTAAAGCAATGCATATATATTCTTAAGCAATACAAAAATTAATCAATGGCTCATACACAGATTACACAGAGATTTTTACCGGAAACCCTCAACCGGGAAAACCTTTCTTATTTTCATTATAT
>ML786624.1:235401-245446 GCA_009831015.1 Picea engelmannii
GTTGTAATGTTATCCCAATTAACTAATTAAGGTTTTGGATGTTGCAAAATACATAAATACGATATTGTGAATGGTTAAGTTTATACAAGAAGATAGAGGTGTGCCTCTAAGTTAGGTTGGTTTTCCTGGTTATGGGTTTCTAGATTAAATCTTTGTGTACCGTGTGTGCACAACATTGTTTACTTTTTGTTTTACCTAAGAGTATGTATTCATTGATTTACTTCCAAAGGTTTAAAGCTTACCATTTATATCAGAGTGATGTTATGGCTTTAGGGAGATGCCTTTGTTGCTAGTGTTTAGGTTGATCTTCATAGAGTAAGTTTACATTGGGTATATGATAAACTTGATTTTAGTGTGAGCTTTGTGCATGTGATTCTTGTGTGAAAAAAAATGGCATACAAAATATAAAATAGAGACAGAGAAATTTAGTTGTCAAAGTTTTGGGATATGGAAGCTCGAGATGGAATACCTTGTTGTAGAAAAAGAACAATCTGTCACTATGGAACCTAGTATTGTTCCTACGAGACTGTCTGTGGTAGAGTGGACGAAATTGGATAGAAAATATAGAAAATTGAAGAGCATGCTATTTTTTTTTTGCATTTAGTGCTACTAAATATTTCAAGAGAAACCACACATAAAGTGTTATGAGATAAGTCAAGTACTTTGTGCCAGTCTAAGTCCTTTGTAGATAAACTTTTCCTTCAAAAGAAGTTGTACCTCCTATGGATGAATGGTGACAATTTTGTGATAGAGCATACCAATGCCTTTAGCACCATGGTAAGTTGGTTGTTGTCTACTGATATTAAAATTTCCAAAGAAGATAAGTGCATTAGTTCATTGTGTTATTTCCCATATTCATGGGATAGTCTAGTTGTAGCTATTGGGAGTAATGCAACCATTTTGAATTTTGATGATGTGGTTGCATCCCTATTATTGGAAGAAACAAGGTAGGAAACCATGGATAATCAAACCAAATATATATTGTTTGTGAAATCCCACCATGGAGTTAGAAATAAAAGTAAATCAAGGTACAAGTCGAAGTCCAGAGGGAGGTATACATCTCTTAGAAAATTTATAAGGAAATGCTAGAAGCGTGGAAAACTTAAGCATATGAAGAAGGACTATAGATATAAAAATATTGATAAAAGAAAGGGATCTGATGATGCTCCTTCCATAGAAGGGAAATCCTAAGAAGTAGGGGATGTGTACTTGGCATCCACAAGTACACATTCAAATCATGAATCATGGTTGATTGACTCAAGTGTATATTTTCATATAATTCCTCATGGGGAGTGGTTTTGTGAATATGAAAAGTCTAATAGAGGAAATTTCTTCTTGGGAGATGAATCAACAAATAAAATCATAGGATACAAGAGGGTCCAATCATTGCTTAAAGTTAGAAAGGTTAAACCCCTTCCTGATTTCATATTCTAGGTTTGGCCATGAACCTAATTTTTGTGAGTAAGATGAGTGATGCAGGAATGATATATATATATATATATATATATATATATATATATATATATATATATATATATATATATATATATATATATATATATATATATATATATATATAGAGAGAGAGAGAGAGAGAGAGAGAGAGAGAGAGAGAGAACACTTATAAATTGATTTCATTCCAAATATACATAAGTATATTTATTTATTTCATATATCAAATCCATCTCCAAAGTTCATCAAATAGACCCAAATTAATAATCACATGGAATCTACTAATTAGAGGGATTATTAACTCTCAAGGATGATCTACAACCATTGTAAGATTTAAAACAACATCTACAACATATATGTAGTAATTGTTAGATTTGTAGAAACCACTACAAATGATCTGTTGTAACCACTGTAGGTGATATATAGCCATTGCTACAGATCTATTAAACAACATATATCTCTAAAATTACAATCTAGGTATTTGAGATTTTTGGTGGGTGTGTCCAACCCAGTGTAAGATTTGTGTCTACCAAACATCAACTTGACCCAAATCACTGATTTTGATTTATAGATAAATAAACAACTACATGTGTTTCATAGCAACACCTCAATGGGTCTGTAGCAAATTCTATGGGTCTAATAAACTACATGTATCTCATAAAATATGACACTATAAGGAGAACACCTTCTTACATAGGTTTTTACGAAATCTCCTTGAAAATCTATCCCTTCTCAGTTTATAACAGAGGCAAGCGAACGAAGGTTATTGTGAAGGTTTTTTTATCAATGTGCCTTTAAGGTCAATACGCATAGGTGCATACATGAACAATAAAGCACCAGTGTGCTAATACTCAAAATCACCGCCACTTTATAATAAAAATTACATGCACCAAATAAATCACATCGGTTCCATTGAACATTATGCATTAGTGCGCCTCACTATCATCAGGCATACCGCAGTAGGGTAAATAAAATTATTTTACCAAACCAATTTTCATTGTCATGGTGCATCCTATGTTTCCAAGCTCTCAAGCAAGCATCGATGGTCATCGTCCTTCCAAAGGTGCCCTGTTTTTGGTGCTCTACACCGACTTGTATAGCTCCATTGGTTGATTCCACACATTTCCAAATTTTGGAAATTACCACAAATTTTATTTTCGTCTCAACAGTGAAACCATGCCTCCTTGGGACATACGAGACCAAGTAAATTGTTTGTTACCTTCCTATTTGCATTTTCATCCAATCAAAATTTTAATTTAGCTTGAAATTTGACATTTTTTCATTTTTTTTCCAATTCCATGCGGTGCGCTTGAACGCTTTGGCTTGCCCCGAAGTGGTGTATAATGTGTTAAATTCAAAATAAGTGTCGCCATCGGTGCGTCTCATATATATGTACGCATTGGTGTCATTCAAGTAAGATCACTGCAATAAATTATAAAAACAAAGTAGTGTGTCCTTCGAAATGCCCTGTAACCAACACATATTGAATTCAACTCGCACTAGTACATTTCACTTAATTAACCACACTGCTAAATTAACAATTTATAAAATTTAACGTAGCGGTGCAACTGTTTTAACCAAATGCACTGGCATTGTTTATAGAACCGCACCCAAACATATATTTCTTGACTTGGCATAGTAGGGCATCTCATTGGATGCCTCGTCCCTGGTGTTCTATCCTTTACAATGCACCACTGAACAAAGTGTTGGTGCTCCACTATCACAGTGGCACCGAAGCATTAATTTTAACACATCGCACCACTTCAATTGTGATAATGCAATTTAACCTAGCGGTGCCCATCAATCCAACAAATGCACTGGTGCTGTAAAGACAACGACATCGGAATTTTTTTTAATAATAAATTAGAGCGGTGCAACTTATTAGACGCACTGCTACAATCAGTGGCGATGTGACAATAAGTGTGTCACACTAGTGCGTAAACGCTAAATGTACACACCACGACATTTTTTTAAAAAGAAACATCATTCTTTGTCTTCTGTAAGGCCCCCTTTGCGATGCATTAGTAATACAATAAATTTCTAGACATCATGTTGAATCTCTAGTAAACTCGGTGCACCGATGCTTTTGGTTTAGAAAAGGGCATTGGAGATTTTGCACGTCATAAATTTTAGCGTTGCAGTGCGTCTTTCTTAATGAAATGAACTGGTGTAATTAAAAGCATTGAATCAACACAATTAAAAGCATTGAGCCGGTGTAGAGCATCCTATGGGACACACCACTCAAATACTTAGTGGTGCAATAAGAAATTTGGCACCGTTTCATATTAGTAGCAACACAACATGATGATGATGTTTGTCTGATAAAGCACACTGTCAATGGGGCATATGTTCTATTTTCGGCACACATGTTACTTTTTAAAAAAAATTGTAAAAAAAAATAATTTTAGATTTTTTAAATACACATTATTTATATATGTATTTGTTTTATAATTTCAATTTTATTTTATCTATATATTTATGTGCGTCTAATAATATTTCTATGTGAATAATAGATGGCAATGATGAGAGGAGGATTAACAATAGTTCGAGACACACATTTCTACGTGAGTGGGAGAGGGAGAGGGAGTTATTCCCTCGCCCAATTTCACAACTGACACATGACCTTTTGATGGATGTTGGGCTCCTGAAGTTTTATCAGGAGGGTACATCCATTAGGGGGAAATATTTGTTGTTACAATAGTTTATTTGTAGTAGGGATCATGGGCGACATGGTTTTAGGGTTGGTCCCGATCCGTGGTATCATCCCACGAAGGAGGATGTCTATTTCATCATTGAGTTGTCTATGAGGGGAGAGTATTTTCCCCATTGCCTTGTGCTACTGCCTAGTGTTGTAGGAGAGACCCAACTGGCATATGTGTAGAGATATGTCAGTCTACATGTTCATTCCTCTTCAAATTTCCAGGTCCGTGGTGGTCAACTGCGGATAAGTTCATTTGGTGGAGAGGACGTTAGGTTCATCTGTCTTATTTTTCAACATTGTCACAGTATAGCTATGATGGGTAGTGCATTAGTTGTTATATGTTGTATTATGTAGATATTTTATTGCAAAGGCCCTGATTGATTAGGTGGTCAGAGATTGTTTTGAGAAAATTTTGTCGTCCATTAGATCATTGACGGGCTATTTTACATGGGACAAGATTCTTCCCATTTGCATCAAAGTTATTCACACTATTTTTTGAGAGGTTCATGTCTCTCGACCAATAATACCCCACTTTTATGCTAGGCCTATGTTTGATGCATGTATGCATATGCGGGGGTAGTTTATGCCTAAGAGGAGCCTATATGAGTTTCCCATTTCTCTAGTCAGTAGAGATGTATGTGATTTATTGGACAATCCTATCTTCAATATTGCAGATTACCTATACGTGGGGATGGAATGGAGAGGATGTCCAAGCATCTGATTTATAATAGTCGAGTGAGTAGACGAGAGAGGTAATATTATCATTATGTTTTGATAATTGTTTTTGCATATTTTATGTCTTATTTAATGCAGATGTAATTTATTGTAACATTTTGTTTCAATTATCTTATTATTATTATCTATTTTTTTTGTAGATATTGGCACATATGTTGGGGATGAGCCTCCCCAACATGAGGATGAAGTGATAGAGGAGGAAAATGATCATCCTCTAGTATAGATACCCCACATTCCACACAAGCCGAATCAGAGAGTCCAGGTAGAGGTGGTGGATCAACTATGTCGTGTCATGACTAGTCACAGAGTGGTACCCTCACCCGTTAGAGACATATAAAGGGTACATGATCTCTCTATGATATGGAAGAGTTTTACTCATGACATAATGTTGTTGACGCATCCTATTGTTGGTGCCCTCAACCTCAATGAGGCGTTGAGGGGTGTTGTTCATGATCCAACTACATATGACTCATCAACATAGCCATCCACATCCTCTACTCCACCGAATGGTCCTCCTTATCCTCATGAATCTCCTCCATGTGAGTTGGTTACACCATATACCAATCCTTTTGTTTCCCCTCCTCATGTGTTTGAACCTACATCCACATATAATCCTCCTCATGCTTCCCTTCCACATGTGTTTAAACCTGCATCCATGTATGATCCTCCTCCTCCTCCTCCTCCTTCTACTTCCCCTCCACATGTGTCTGAACATGCATCCATGTTTGATCCTCCTCTTCCTCCTCCACACATGTTTGAACCTGCATCCTCCTCCTCCTCCTACTTCTCCTCCTCACTTGTCACCATATTTCACTAATCCTCCTCCTCCACTTGTGTCACCATCCAACGATACTTGTCTTTCTCCTAGTCCACATGTGTCATCATCCACCGATCCCCCTCCTCCTCCTCCTCCTCCACATGCGTTAGAAGATTTTGATGCTTTAGACACTATGTCCACATTGGGTATTGTTGCACATATTCATGATATTGATAGACATACATTTGATAGCGCACGTTTTTAGACATAATTGTTCTTGATAGAGACTCTACCTCTGGTAGCAGAGACACTGATGCACCTAGCTCTGGTTGTGGACCTAGCTAGTAGTGGTACTAATTGACATGTATATTGATTTTTTTATATTTGACTTGAGATCTATATATGACATGTTTATTGTATATTTTGTTGAGATGTATGTTTGACATGTATATCCATATGTATATCGCTCATGTATATTATGTTTTTCATATAATGTTGTGGTTGTTGTTGTTTTTTTATTTATAAAATGTATTATGAGTATGCTAATGATGAACATTGTTAATCATTTCTCCGTTTTTAAGTTAAATTTGATATGTACTGCTCATTTAAATTTACAGTTTCCATATAATGTTTAACTTTACTTTTATGAAAACATTTAATTTGGATTGTGATTGCAAAAAGTTATAACCATTAATGTCATATAATTTTTAATTGTTCTTCAAGGTGAATTGTTTGTTGTCCAACAAGATACAATATGTTGATTAAACATGTTTAGAAACAAAAATACTTAAATATGATGAGTGAAATGATTGTGATTTGAATACTTATGTCTTTTTCATATATTATAATAATAACAATATAACATAATTATTCATTAATAATAATGATGATGATGATGTAATAGTAATGCTATTTTTTTAATTTTTATTATTCAAATATTATAAGACAAAGTTATAATATAATTGGTTACTAAAATCACAATTATTGTATTTTATTAATATTTAAAATTTTCAAATATTTTATTAATTTATATTATCCAACTATTATAATATATTATCCTTTACATTTATCCGATCGAAGGTATCCCACCACTTGCAACAAAAAATAACATATTGAAATGGTGAGAAGTCCACTTGCATGATCTCTTATATCTTTCCAATGTAACATAACTCACCCTCTATTAGGTTTTGATCACGGTGGCTAGCACAACTAGATTGGTCAAACTTGACCTCCACTTCACAACCTTGTGTGTTGTTTCCATCATCAACATACTCAGTGAGAAAATGATGTCCATATGCCCACATAGATGGGAATAAATGCACCTATAAAAATGTGAACAAAGGACGATGTAGTATATCTAATAACTGAAGCATTAATAAAAACATAATACATGTTACAATCCAAATGTGAAATATTATAAACAGAGTGTGGTACTCAAAGAGGTTATTATAGATTTGTTGCACCCAATCCCTATGTTTAGTGCATCCATATCTTCTCCACGAGGGTTATGATCGGGCACCGCATATTTCTCTTGTATCTAGTCAACCACCCAAGTGTTGGGACATATTTTTGGCATATTTTCTTTTAAATGATCAAGGTAAGGCATGCTTCTACCATTTAAACCATCTGAATACTTTCTTGTCACTGTCCCATTTCCTTATTTTCTCTTTGTGACCCATGGTCACTTTGCCTCCGTGTTGTAAAGAACGAATTTATTGATGGCATAAATTTCTAAACTCACTGATGTATACCAAAATTCAAAACGAATAGCATGAGATCAAATATATATTGTCAACTTCAATGTAAACAATTTCTCTTTACTAAATTGACAAAATATAATTGACATACTCTTTATCAAGTGCCCTTTTCCATTCATTTTGAATATCTCCTCTTCCCTTTTTTTCTCATCTTGATGGTCGTCCCAAAGGACTGCCCCCATTGTGTCATCAATTTGTTTGATGCACACACTGGCATAATATAATGAATTGTATACTACGTACCCTTCTACCATAGATCCCTCCATTTTTTCCCTTTGTCAAACAAACCCCTTCAATTTTTTCGTGTACCTCTCTAAGAAGAACATCCAACCACTTGAGAGCACCCAAGCTAATTCAACCTCTTCAGATAACTGAATTAGAAGATCCACTTGCAAGTCCATAAAAATTTAGGGTAGTTCCTTCTCAAACATACAAAAAATCTCATCTATCTCTCGAAGCCATCATGGAATACTAGCCATATGGATGTCCCTTGATGTGATCCAACATACAAATGAATATAATTTCGATATGGCACATCACAAGTTCTGGGGGAAGTCATTGTTCACATAGCCATGCATGAGCAAAGGATAATGATGCTACAAAATAAACACATGCATCATTAAATTTCCATAAAACTGTGGGTGCATAACATACTTTTACTGATGTCAGTATAGAAGAAGAATCGTGTATTCAACATACATACCCTTAGAAGGTTCATATGGTCATGTGATTTCAACCCTAACAAATTCCATTTTATAGTGAAGCAACATCACATAGTCGACACATATAAATAAGGTTCCTTCACACCCAATATAACATCCTTCACCGTAGAATGACCATCTTTCTTCAAAATTCATGTGAGATCACCTTCTTTAAAAGACCAAGAGGGACTAACCTCTCCTCTAATTTTGTTTCTTGGACAATCTCGCTTTTTAATATTGAAGCAATAAGATCTCTCCTAACAACCAATGTGCCATTTTTATTCCATGATATGCGCCTCCATAAAGAATGTAGTGTACCAATTGCTCTGATACCAATTTGTAGTGTACCAATTGCTCTGATACCAATTTGTAGTGTACCCTTCACTACTCAGGTTCACCCAACCTCTCGGTTTACCATTCATTACATGGATTTAAAAACAAATTGATTTAACCAGAATTAAACACACTTAACAACTCAGAGTAAAATATATGGGTACTGCTATAATTAAATGTTCCATAGCATTCATCATTAATTCATTTACACAGCGGAAAACATGATACAGAACAACACAGTCATGCCAAACGTGTTAAATCATAATTCATAATACTTATCTTGTATCAGCTAGAGAAATCACCAACCAAGTGCAGGCCTTCCACGAACCTCCCAGCCTTAAACCACACTATTCATCAGCTCAACAGTGGGTCACCCCCGAGCTGGGACCGAGCTCCACCCCAAGGCAAGGAATCTAGACTCAGGCTGAGGTTACAGGGAAGATAGCACATACACAACCACCCGGAAGAAATCCCTCCCAGGAATCTCCCACGCTCACTGCCCACATACCCTCATTCCCCACATGCCTGTTCCACCCCAGGAGAGTGCACCTTCTCTGTCACCTAGACAGTCCTTTGGCTGCCAGTCTCCCTTACCTTGGGTTACAGGAACAAACCGAACCGGAAGTCTCCGGGCTCTATGGAAGCTACAGGGATTCCTTCCAGGAGTTCTCTTCTCCCTCTGCGCACTCTCTCACTTGGAGGAGTCGCTCACATGCCAACAAGCCTCACGCAGTCCAATACTGCACAGTCACAACAACCCACGGGAAACACAGACAAATGCTTCCCAAAACAGTTCAGCAATCACTGGATGATCTCACGGCGTGATTTCGGAACAAGCTCCACGCACAGGCTAGCTCAACTTTTCCCCAACAACAAGGATTCTTCCTCTCGAGTTCAACACAGGGTTCTGGTTCAGGAAATGCGCTCACGGGATTTCTCAGAGACAGACACAGACTCACAGCTCTGGACAGGAGTGTACACGGTTCCTCAGGAAAACACTGGCTTAACTGCTTCAGAGATGAATCCCCGGTATTCTGGCAGATGGCGTACCAGTTCTACCCTCAGAGGTTCGGGTCAGAATGGAGGAAGATCCCCATCCACGGTTCAGTTCAGGGCTTATATTTGCATGCACCAGGGTTGACACTTGTCACCCTGGGAACTGCATGCGTACCACAGCGTGCATCCCCTTTGCACGTTCCCTCCCTTGCCAGGGACTTAGGATAAACAGAAATGCACATGTCTCTTTTTAAAATAATATTAGAATATTATTTCCCAGGCTTAAGCCCCCTAGGCTTAGCCCCTAGGCTCATCACTCAGCCCCTTTTCCCACCTTCCAGCCCCTAGTTCCTTGCCCACTTTGTGGACGCTCAGTCCCCCTTCACTCATTCATCATGGTCGGTCTGCACCTGTCGGTGTTTATATTTTATTAAATATTCTGCATACATACAAGTACAACAACAGGCTCTTGGCCTTCAACACTTAGGCTCCCTGGCCTAACAAACACATAAGCCTACAACTTATAGGAACTTGGCTCACCAGCCTATAACACATATGTACAATTTGTTTCATACATCAGGTTTATAAAGGGCTCGGCCTTGGGGACATTACA